>APFE030621891.1:0-21371 GCA_000404065.3 Pinus taeda
TGGGCTCCGAGATGTTTCTGCACTATTACAACTAGGTTTTCTGAAAGGGTATACTCTATTTTATATGCTTTTTGAACACATATTTCTGCCACTCCTTAGTATCATACTAGTGCTGACAGTTCTGTATTTTTTGAGCACAGAGCACAAGGACAGAGTAGGTTATCAACGGCCCTCCTACTACTGCACGGTTTAATGAGCCCAACCCGCTGTAAACCATTTAATGAGTTAATTGTATACCATTTCCTAGGTTTATTCACTCCCAACATGGAGGAAGTGTTCATGAATTATTCTCTATTTAAGATGTTTGTGATCTTTATTACGGTACTGCTATGAGCTTCTTAGGAATAGGAACTGAAAAAAACATTCTAGGGTTTTATATTTACTAAAAGAGCTTTGGTACTAGATACAACCACCTCTGCAATTCTTGGTCTTCATCTGCACCCTTTGTTTGTCACATCAAGTGAACAAAGTGGAATGTGTTTTATCAACACATTCTACAAGAGGCCTGCCAACAGCTTTCTTGGTTGCTGACATTTTGAAATCCTAATTAAACCCTGGTTTAAATAAAACTATACTGTACTTGTATTCATTTCAGTTAAAACCTGTCGATTGCATAACATTTTTGTGCAAGAATTACTAAGATTGCAATTCAGTGGTTCCTAAGGCTAAATCTTAACTCTGAATTCAAATTTTGGTAGAATGTCTACATATCAATCAATCAGGGACCTATGATAACCTCTATGAAACTCAGACTAAAACTTCGTCATGGATGATTAATGAATAATAGAGCTTCTTCTTCATATTGAATCTATACTATTATGTGCACTGTTGGCATTGGTGCATCATTTAAGATGCCCTCATCTATTAAAACTGTACTAAAATTTGATCCTGACATTCGAACCTCCACACAAAACATGATCAATAAATGGTATCATGCATATGTTAACCAAACATGCTGCCCCATGTTGATTATTACGGGAATGTTAGTGGGGTGTTGAACAGCCAGGGAATCTTCATCCTCTTATTGCTTATCTATTACATTCTTTGGTGAGGGGAGCCAAAATATTTATTCTGGCATAGGGACTTTTACCCCTTTCTTATTGTTCGCAGGAGAATTCATAATATGAATAATATCATCAAATATTTGCACTGGAGTATCTACAATTGAAGGTTTGTCACTGTTGATAGCAAATCTCCCTTGAGGGAGGGTTTGAATTCCTCGTTAATCATTTTTCCTTTATGATGAATTGGAAATTAGTGAATTTGATGTTTTGGAGTACTGAAGAGAACATTATGGAAGACTCTGAAAAAGGACTTGTGATGCCAAACATGTCCTGCTTGATTTTCATTCAGTTAAAATAACCTGAAAGATTTTGCAGATATGAACTAGTATCAAGGAGTTCGGAATAATAAGGCTAAAGGCTCTCAATGTGGGTATAAATTTCAAATAGGAAACTCGTATACCTTTTTCAAGTTAACAATCAAAATTGAAGATAATCTGATGAAAAACTAGACTCTTTTGATTTTATAATTAGCTGCTTGTGTAATGGAACTTCCATCCTTTATAAATTGCCTTTTCAGTGATTTATTGTTATTGAGAGCAATAATAAATGGTTCTTGAACAGGATATTGTGGAGAGAGTGGCAGTCATATTTAGTGACAAAAATCAAATACCAATCGAGAAATTTGTTTTCAGATTGAAGGTGAATCAATCATATAAGTTGGATTTCCCGGAAAACAACCTTGAATATGCTTTAAGAGATTTTCTTATCAAGTTGTCAACCTCTGAGTCAATGCTTCAACCACTTCCAGATGGTATGTATTTTGTTATTCCGATGGTTTTTATTTTGTTATATGCAAATTTAGGACTTTCCTAGAATATACACAAACAAATATTAATGTGTAATTTGGCTCAATGAATGACCAGTGAAGATGACATTTTTATGTAACAGATTGTACATGGGAAATACTAGGCTACTTCAAGCAAATTCCTGGTGATGCCAATGATAAAGGGCAGTTTTTGTTACCTACAGATACGAAACATTGGTCACAGCCACCATTGATAACTCCTATTAAGTCCATGAGCAGTGAACCATTAAATGCGCAATTGTATATAGAACATCCTTCAGAATTAGATAGAAAACCATAGTGTAGTGTTTCCACTTCAGGAATTTGTGATTGACATAGGAAATTTAAACATGCAGATGTATAATGAATGATGCACACATGCAGTGGGTGTTGATGAGTGTTCAATGTGGGTGTTGATGAGTTTGGGAATTAAAAGCACCGGTTTCCATTTATCCTCACAGGATGTTGCAGAAGGTGGTCGAAGACAACAGGTGGTCCTAATTGATAGAGTCAGAGATGAATAAGAATATATTTGTCAGAGTGGGTTTGACATGTTGAACCTGCCTGTTTGTCGCCTGGCTGGTGCAGGTGGTGAGCTCCAGAGCGTCGAAGTGAGTTTTTTGTTGTTCTGGTGAGCTACAGGCGCGAGTCGAGCCCGTTCCGTGAGTTTTCCGCCTGTTCTGGTGACCTGGTGAACTGCAGGGGAGGGAGCTACAAAGTGCTAGGTCGAATTGGTCAGGAGCAGCATGTGGAAAACGGAATTTGAATTGAAATGTGAATTAACTCATGGCGGCATGACAACGATGGAAGTCAGTCCTCCTGTCAGACATGGTTAATGCAGAAGGTGGCGGAGCTTGCGGTGGCAGAGCTGGGCGAAGCTCGTGTAGGGTGGCGGAGGGCGGAGGAATTGCCAGTGGCCGGAGCCGGAGGTTTTTCCGGGCGACACCGGAAACTGGAAAATTCCTCCGCCTCGTTAGACTACTCCAAAAAAACAACTTTATCCAAAATGTTTTTTTTTTTTTTTTTACTAATGTTTGATATTACTCTACTTGTTATTCGCAAAAATGAAGGAAGAGTCTACAGAGGCTACTCCCAATGAAGCATCACATCACAATGAGACTTGAACTTAAATAGGTAAGTTATCATTAAATCCTCCCAACCACTTGAAAATCAAAATACACTTAATCAACATTCATTCAACATTTAAAACATTAATGGTGGCAAATATTAATGAACTCCATCTATGATAATTTCTCACTTTAAAAATATAAGTAGCCCCTATAACTAAATGGTGGATGGTTAGTAAAGTGAGAAATTATCACAAACAATCCACCATTTTGTTAGAGCCTAGGCTACATATATTTTAAACTTTCTTAAGTATTATTGTATTCAATTTGTTTTTGTGATTCAAGATTAATTGGTCGCTCCATTTTTAGTAGAGGTGGAGGTGTTCTTATTGTTTTTTTATCCTTTCTTAGTCGTCTAATTCGTAGAAATGTATTTTCACTAAATTTTATGTTTTGCACAACTTCTTTATTGTATTAGGTATATGTTCTTATGGTTTTAAACATTGTTTTTCTATTTTTTTGTTAACTAATTTGTGCAAGAATGTTTTTTTACCAAATTTTATGTTTTGCACAACTTTAACATATCAAATATATTATCCATATATCTATTCATTGTGTTGCAATATAACACTATGGTTGTTATGCAATATATCTAAATTTTTTATCCAAATAAATTAAGGTGTCAAGTTATTTTTTTTCTATTCTTCAAATATTTAATAAGAATTTACATTTTTAAGTTAACATCTCTTAAACTAACTAGAGTTTGAAACAATTTTAAGAAATTTATCTTTCATGTTAATTGTTTTATATTTGTACATTATATATTTAGTCATAACCATATTTTCTAACATAAAATAAAATGAATTATATACTTAACACTTAATTTATTTATTATATTTATTTAAATATTTATTCAAGATAAAAAAAATTAATAAAAAACTTTTTTAAATGGTTATATCATTTGCTTCTCTCATTTAACATTACACCATCCTAGATCCATCTTCACACCAGATCTATCAAGTGGGGAGAGGGATCAAATCTCTCAAGGGGCAAACCTTTCCTCAAGTTTTGCACTCAAAAAATAGGTTTGCACCTCGAGAAATTTGAACCCTCTTGGCGCCTAATAGATCCGGTGTTAAGATGGATCTAGGTTGGTTTCAGTCGTGTGCAATGATACAAAATTTGTTGAACATCTAATTATTTTGATAATTTTAAATATGTTAAATATGTCTAAGGTTAATTTGGTCAAGTTAATTTAAAATTTTCTTAGTTACCTCAGTTTGTTGAGATGAGAGAGGTTGTTAATGAAAAATGATGAAATACAAATTTTGAGTGCAAAGTGTCAATGTAACAATTTTGATAGATAGAAAATGTGAATACTAAGAATATAGTCAATTACAAACAATCTTCATTGTAATCAATATAAAACTTTTTCTTTTTTTTTCATTTTCTCATATCGATCATATGAAAAGAGTAATTGGAATCATAGACCCTTCACATATTTAACTCGAGCTACTGTAGTAAACAACATACCTTGTCTCTGTTGCTCTATATTAATAGTAGTTTTCTCCAAAGTCAATCATTGTGACTTATGGAGTATTAAACCCCAAATAATTTTCAACAGTAGTTATTTTCTATTACCACGTTTGAATGCAAAGTAATTAACAATGTTGAATGATGGAAAATGGGAATAATAAGAATGTACCCAATTATAAATTGAAGTAAGCAAACATTTTTTTAGGATAAAAATTCAAGTATTGTATTTATGGTTGAATAATTTTTGTGTGCTTACACTGAGAGATTGTATGTTTTGGGGGTGAGAAGTAGAGACAAGGGGAGATAGAGATATAGATGGGGGGGAGAGGTAAGAAGAGAGAGGCAAAGACAAGGAGGGAGGGAGAGATATGGATATGGAGAGAGAAATGTTAGAGAGAGAGAGAAGGGGAAGAGAGAGAGAGGGAGGGGAAAGGGAGGGAGCGAGGGAGAGAGAGATAGATATAAAGAGAGTGTGTGTATGTTTATGGGTTGAGAGAGAGAGAGGGAGGGGAAAGGGAGGGAGAGAGGGAGAAAGAGATAGATATAGAGAGAGTGTGTGTATATCATACATCTTGTTGCATCAAATCAAAAATCAACATTTACACTAAAATCAACGCATCTAGTGTAAGGTATTAAATATGATTAGAAATCAACATATAGACCGAACTCAATGCATCTAGTGCAAGCAATCAAATAGGATTATAAATCAATATCTACACTAAAACCATTGCATCTAATGCAATCAATCAAATATGAGTAGAAATCAACATCTACGCTTAAATCAATGAATCTAGTGTAATGTATTAAATATGATTAGAAATCGACATCTACACTGAAACCAATGCATCTAGTGCAAGCAATCAAATAGGATTAGAAATCAATATCTACATTGAAACCATTGCATCCGGTGCAAGCAATTAAATAGGAGTAGAAATCAACATCGAAACTAAAATCAATGCATCTAGTGTACGGTATTAAATAGAATTATAAATTGACATTTACACTGAAATCAATGCATATAGTGCATGTGATCAAATAGGATAAGAAATTAACAACTACATTCAAATCAAAACATCTATTTTAGTGAAAATCTAAAATATTCATGACTTTCTAGATCTAAATTCTATGTCTGTATTTGTCTATGTGAGACTCTTTCTTCTTCCCTCTCTCTCCACCTTCCATTCTGTGTCTATCTCCCTCCTCCTCTCCTTCTCTCTCTTCCCCTCCCTCTCTCCCTTGTGTCACTCTATCTACCTCTCCCTAACTTTCTCTATCTTTCTCTTTTTTCCTTTCCCCCCTGCCATCTATATTTATACCTCCCTCCATCTATCCTTATTTGTCTTTCTATCTCAAGCCTCTAAACATATGCCATGCTCTCTCTCTCTCCCCATATCTATCTATATATCTATCTATCTCTCCCTCTTCCTTTCCCTCTATATCTCTTCCCCTTCTCTTTCTCTCTCTTACCACTCCCTCTCCTTTCTCTCTCTTTCTTTCTCAAAATTCATTTAAAAAAACTGAAAATAACAAAGTTCACCTACTTATTTTTAATACACAAAGTTAAGGAAGAATTGAACTGAGATACATCAAACCACTTATAAGTGTGCAATGTATTGGAAATTGTAAATGGAAAAATATATCATTTTTAATTAACATGTCAAAATCGCAAATGATATTGTGTTATGAGATTGCAAATAATCTTACGTCGTTTAGTTAAGAAATTATATCATTTTCAATTATGCAATAAGTCAAAGATTGCCAATGATATTTTGGCATTTTTAAATGTACAACATGTCTTACAGATTCTTCATAATATGCCGGTTTGAATTCCAATACCCTTCTGCCTAACATTACAAACATATTATAATTTGAAATATTAACATAATTTTTACATATTAAAGAGTTTGCAGAGCAGTTTACTTTGCTTTAAGTGAATGTTATGTTTTTAAAAAAAATTACACATTGATATATGAAGATCAAGTAAAACTTTAATAAGGGTTAGGGTAACCGTTTAGATTTAATATATATAGTATATATATTGAATTTATTTGTCTGGGAAATTTCTTTTATTTTTCATATTATTTTAAATATATGAATAAATATTATATTTTTTTATATATTTAAAACATTATATAAAATAAACAAAATTGTTTATGTATAAACATGAAAAAGGTATATTTATTTATATCTTGTTCCTATTTATTTTTTATGCAAATACTTGCTTAAATTATGGTGGGAAGTAAATGATGGGAAATAGGTTATTCACATGATTGAGTATGAGGTATTTTCAAGGATTAATGAAAAATCATTGCACAAATATTTAAAAATCATGGCATACAACTTGCAACTACATCCATAAATTTTGGCAAAAAAATATGAGACAGCTATCCACATGACACAAAGCTACAATAAGACCTTCAAAGTTATGGTCCAATCAAATGTTTGAAAAATATTTTTTTTAATAATCTTGAAAAATAAGTATTTATTTTTCAAAGTAAAACATTATAACTTGCATTGGTCAATGCTAAAGTAATAGTGGTCAACATCGATTGCTAGGGTCCTGCCTTCACAAAGACTAATAATAACAACATTTCTATTTTTTTATTAATTCAAAACAATTACAAAATATAGTTTCAAAAAAAAAAGAATTTCTTCACCAATGAGGGTTCCCACGAGTGGGCATTCAACCCCCATCCCCCTTGCCTTGATATGATGTCAACTCATACAAAAGGGGGTTGTGACTCCCATTATACTTGGTGCATTGTATGTGCTCTCGTCACTTCATTGATCATGGTATGAAACTGACACAAGGTTAAACACCATTTGAATGTTGCAAGCTACATAGGGAGCAACAAGAGGACTCAACATGAGAATTCTATCAAAATGGCAAAGCTGGAGGAAAATATTGACAGTGTAGACCACAAATTGACCATTTTGTCCAAGAGATCAACCAACATGTACTCCTCAGTTGAGGGTAGTGACCAACTGACATGGATGCCTTGAGATTTTGTCCAATAATTGTTATGACTCATTGATTTTTTACTTGCAACATTAGTAGTCTTTTTTGTCTTCTCAGGTTGATGTATCTCAAGGTGCCAACATGTTTTTATAAATTTCTATGTACAAGATGCTCTAGTTAGATGAGGTCTTAACAACATCAAGACTTTGAACTGGTCCCTTGGGGCAAACCAGTAGCAAAATTCTTTTGGTATATATAATCTTCATTTAAAGTCATGCAAAGTGCCTAAATTCAAAAATAAATAAATAAATTCACTTATTTGTAACTGTTTTCCTTATTTTATAAATACAATAAATACTTGTTAAACTATTTTTTTTTCAATATACTAGGTTAAAGTATCAAGAGACATATTGTAACAGGCATTAATAGTATATTTATGGAATAGTTTCATCTAGTGTAATAGTCGCACCACATTTAACCAATATAACTAATTTTCCAAAATTCTCATATTCATATAAAATAATAATAATAATAATATAAAATATTAATTATGGATATAAATATATTTTGAAACCTTAAAAGTAAGTACACTAGATAATTTGAAACATTAAAATGCGTTACCTAGAGTGATGCGTGGACTAATATTTTACCACCCGATCTAGGCTATCTTTAACTTCGTGGACGTTAAAATAATTTCTTTCTTATTTCTTTCTATGCACGTGCTTCTGATTTCTATCGATGACATTTTTTTTGGCAAAACAGGCTTGTGAAGGTAAAGAGTACGATTGATTTTTTTGGTGAAACAGGTTTAAGAAGTTAAAAAGTATCATTGGTTCTTACAATGTTTTCATAAATTCTCAGAGCATTCCTGTAAAAAAGTGAGAGCCGAGACACCTCGACACATAGTGGATTTGAATATCGCCCATGGTAATCTGAAGACTCATGGGCTTCTAATGTACGTGAAGATATTTATGAAAGCTAAAGGATAATTTAGATATTAATATATATCATATTGACCACTTTTTAAGACTGTTGGCTAATCATTTGTTGGGTTTGATGATGTTGTGTGGCTAGGATAGATTTTGGCCTTGGTAAGTGGCACTAATTTTATAGATGATGCAGTGACATTTGGATCATGTAAATGTTATTAAAAACAAAGAGACATTATATTTTTTTATTTTATTAACAGTAACAAGGAGGGTTGCACAACATCTAGTCCCTGCCTTAAGGGGGAGGAGCAGGAGGAACAAGGAGCGGCATGGAGCGGGTTGTTGAGCAAGTTGACTTCGAGGTTAAGGCAAAGGGCTATGAGCAAGATTTTGTGCAGTTAGTAGAGAGGGCTCCCATCCATGGCCCAGCAAGTACAATGATCATATTAGAAGAATCTTATCAGCTCTTTCATTCAGATAGCAAGCTGTTAGAATCATCCACATGACACGGGAACTTAAATTTTGGCAATAAACACCATAAGCCAGACCTCCATAATTAGTGAAAGTAATTAGTAGCTTTATAATGCATAATATTACTTATGTTAGTAGCATTTAGTGAAGTTAAAACTACTGATATAGTCTAGTATTGAATCCATGCAAATATAGTATGCCCATCCCATGCCTGGAAAATGGTGATTAAGGAACATAAATTTTGGCAATAAACACCATAAGCCAAACCTCCATAATTAGTGAAATTAATTAGTAGCTTTATAATGCATAATATAACTGATGTTAGTAGCATTTAGTGAAGCTAAAACTACTGATATAGTCTGGTATTGAATCCATGGAAATATAGTCTGTTATGCTATTTCTCTTAGCACCATCCTGTCAAGCACAAACATGGGAAGTAAGTGTGGGGTTGTTGTTGCTCCATAGATTCTTATATAGGTCAAGTCCTTTTCATTGTACCAGTCTCCTAAATCGCTTAGCACTTGCATGAAGTACTGCTTAGCACTTGCATGAAGTACTGCTTAGCACTTGCATGGCATCATCAGATAGTCTCGGTGTTGGCTTACCTAATATTAACTCAAAGGCCTGTGCAAAGAAATGATAACGAATGTTTGCATATTGTCTTTTGTACTTTTTCTCCCATAGATCCTTACACTATACTTGTACATGGATGTAATACGAAGCCATATAAAAGGTTGGAGGGGAATTTGGGCTATGCTCCTTGGCTTTGAGTATTGTCTGCTTCATTGTGTTTGAGAGGATTGTTGCCCAGTTTCAAAGTGATACTTGCTTTAAAAAAGTGTATATTAATGGGGCCTCAACTTCCTTCACATGCGTGGCATCTGTTTCACCATAGAGTAGATCAGTTTTTTCGAGACAGTACAGGTGGAACACTAAAGAAAGCCATTACTCGCTCTCAGCTGGGGGACTAGACTACGGAAAATGACATTAGTAAGTAAGGGATGGCTGATCTACCTTCTTCTCCAAGTGTTTTTCTACAAAATCCTTCAGCCGGTTTCTATCAAGCATTTCTCAAATTAGTCCATAAGAAAGCAAAGAGTTTCTATAGTTCCGCAGAGACTGGAATTTATGAGTTCACAAAAGGAAGGGAAGAGGCGATAGAGATGGAATGAGCTTTTCTTGGTTTTTTCTAGTTTGTAAAGTGTTGGTTGCTTAGAGGAGAGGGAGTTTGGTTGATAGAGAGTTGTTATTAATCAAAACCAAATCCCACATGAAATATGTTCAGGCTATGTAGTCTAGTTTACTGACCGCTGTCATAGCTGGATCAAATCCAGAAAAGCTTTTCAAATAGTAGTCATCGCTCCAAGTTAAGACATGTCGGCCACCACGCTTGGTAGGTCAGAACAAACCTAGGCACGCACACATCGAAACAAGCCTGTTGGACTCAACCCACATAGTGTATTACTAATGCTATTAGTAACACCGAACAGTAAGTAAAGCAATGGTAAGGAGAATGTACCTGACTGTATAGAGGAAAGCATCTTCTGAGATAGGCACTCCAAGGGCAGGCAACAAAAAACATCTCCCGATATGGCCAATCTCACGGACGGACTACACCACACTTCGAGATGTGTTCCCACTGAGTGGACCTCCTACCAGTATAATAACAACAACATGAACTCCTAGCATATCCGCATAATAAAAGAAGAAAAGAACTCATAGATTGTCAGCATAATGTTAGCAATAATTATTAAACATTTAATGCCTAAGATATTATTAAGACAGATATATCCCTATATTTCATTAACGAGTGGTGAGCATGAAGATTTCATTAACAAGTGGTGAGCATGAAGATTACATTAACAAGTGGCGAGCATGAAAACAAAAAAAAGTGGCTTGCATCCACAAGTGGCCAGTGTAGGTGAAAACAGGTGCGCTGCATGAGGATGCAAGTGGCAAGCAAAGGTTTCGGCTACCAGGTGTATTTTGGCTCCCATGAAAATTCTATATCGTGTTCAGGGACGGAAACTCAGAGCCTAAGGTAGCGGTTTTTATCACTGCAATGGTCGAAGTGCTCTTATATTATAGGGCCTTGTTCCCCTATGTTGATTGGTATAATATAATGAGGTAAATGGGCAGGTTTCCTTTTTACTGGTGATTGTTGCCCCCGAAGAAACGATAGTGGAGCTGGCAGCCCTGAGCGAGCGAGCGATAATAATGTTAGTTGTGGAATGCGATATATAAGTTAACATTTAGTTTTGCTTCTATGTTGTCGAGTTCTTATTAATAGTACCAAATGACTTATTATAATAAGTAGTAGATGATGCATTATGAAAGGGCTTTTTAGATTAACTATTTTAGCATAACCCTTTTAAACTTGTTTCAAAATAGGGGAAACCTTACTTTGATTGAATTAGAGCCATGAATAGATCAGGTAAGGACAACACCTTTCAGATGTTCCAAGTAAGGTCCAAAGAGGGGGTGGGCTTGGAGACTTTGATTGGGGGCCTTACTTGAGTGAGAGATGAATAACTCTCATTCTGTTGGTAGCAAGTCCCATGCAGGTGGATCGTTTCAGCTATTATCATTCTTCATATAGTAAATGTCCACAACTATAGAAGACAAGAGAATAGTTTCATTCAAGTAAGATCAATATTCTAGTATTTGTTCCATTCACCACTATATTATAGGGCAAGTCCACTCAAAACAAGCCCAAAATAGCTATTCTTATTCATAGTATAGAAAATCCTAATACTTTCATGAAGGTGATTCGTTAGTATGCCTGGTTGTGGGTGGTCTCATAGTATAAAACACATAAGCAATAAAATGGGTGATTCCGCCACTCAATTAGCTAGCATGCTATTAAATTTGTAGAGCCATTGATATAGAGAAATTATTAAAAAAATAGATATAAATCAAATTAAATATCAAAAAGGAAACTTGGACGTGGGCATGCAAGGCTTGCATGTAGCCCACATATCGCCTCTCCACACTCTAGGACTTGTCTCAACCTTGTATTGAGACGTGGGATATGAGAGACGGTGCTACTGTTGTCATAGAACGTAATAGCTATCTCGAACCTAGCCACTAAGGCTCACGTGCCGCTACGCCCTGCTTATTTGCCTTAACTGTTATCCGTACAATCCACCTGCCTTCACAGAAGTTACATCTTTCACCTTGACCGATGGTGCACCAGATTAGATATAAACCAATTCTATAGCAATTTGAGCATGCTATAAACGCACCTTTTTGACATGATATGTGGAACCCCAACTTCACAATGAAATTCACTTTTTCCCTTTTCAGAATGGCTTTTGAAGACTTTTCACACAGGCAGCTAGGGAGGATAAAAAATCTACGATTACTCGGATTGATGGTTTGGGCAAGTTACTACAACTTGATGGGATCAATGGCTTTTAGGCTGAGCGCCTGCTTGCTCGCTTTTAGAAATGGAAGGCAGGGGTGAAAGGTTCACGGCGATAGTGCCTACGCTATTGCTATTCCAGGCTTCAGCGATAGTAAGGGCTAGACTTCGTTGGGTGAAGAGCCAATAAGTAAAGGGTGAAAGTAAAGAGTGAAATCAAGGTAATGAGGCTTGGGCATAAGTCTCTAGGACCTGTATTTACTGACATTGTGCTCAGGGCAGCAAGAAAACTTAAAGACGAGGTGGACCTATAAATGGGGTATCTTCAACGATGGCTCGCGGCATTGTCAGTAGGCTTTCCTATGGCAACGAAGTGCAAAAACTTTGTGTGCTAGCTATTGAGAAAATGGAATCTTTGGCTTCAATAATATCTTTGCTGGGAGAGGATTTGACGTTGAGAGTAGTTTTGTTGAAATAAATTGATCAAAAGTCATCACAAGATGTTATTGGTTACAAACTATGGCACCGCACAAGAAGAGACTTGAAATATCCAAAGGAAATTAGAGTTGTTCTTCCCCAGCAACAACAAAATCCAACAAAAGAAGTAAAGCCAGTGAATATCCCATATCATAGCCAACAAAAGCCAGCAAGACAGAAAAAGAAGTATGAGGTACCTTTCAATTTCTCGCCCATTTTCAGCTCTCAATTTCTCGCGCATCTTCCATTGCTGGTCTCTTTGAATATCCCACATCATAGCTAGCCTCTGTGAATATACCACATCATAACCAGCAAAAGCCAACAACAGCAAGCCAACAAAAGAAATAAAGCCAGCAAAAGAAATAGGAGTTGCCAATGAAGGACAAGGACCAGACACAAGGGCAGTACATGTAGTAGCCATGTGGTATCTGGTCTGGGTCTGGTTGCATGTAGTGTGCGTGTCCCTAACATATATATCACTAACATATCTAAATAACCCAAATATTTAATCGAAATGAGATTGTGCATGTCCCTAACATATACATCACTAACATATCTAAATAACCCAAACATTTAATTGAAATGAGTTAATGCTAGCATTAGTTTCACAATTGAAAATGCCAAGGAAACATATCAAAGAAACATGAAAATAACATATGGTTCTGGCCTCCCTGCGTCGAGAAGAGGCGAAATAAGATGGCGAAAAAAAAATCGCTATGAAAAATATGTCGTGAGTCTTAAAACTTTGTTTATTGAAAATCTTAAACGGGTCAATTAATGTTAGTGAGCATCGTATCGATTACTATAGTCCCTCTAGCCTATGACAGGAACTTAATAAGATATTAATTTTATATATATATATATATAATATATTTATATATATATATATTTTATAATATATATTATATATATATATATAATATTATATATATATATAATTTTTTTTTTTTTTGTTTGATTGAAAAATATTATTATTATTATAAAAGTTTGAATATTAATTGATTTTTAAAATATTTGAAAATGATGTATCAATTTAAATATGTTTTTAATAAAATATTTTTACTACCAAATTGTTTTTTTTTTATTTTATTTCATAAATTTTGATATAATTAGTATAATTTTATTTATTTTATTTTTATTTTAAAATAAATTTTATTATATTAGCACGAAAATACAAGGTACAAAATGATTTTCAACAATTTTTTTAGCTTCTCTCTGACCAAATTTGTCATTTATGAGAGATGGAATATAGTGTAGAATATTTTTCTAGTGAGCCTTTATTTTTGAAGGGCTAGATAGCCATACATGCCAAAAGAGAGACAAAATGAGAATACATCATGTGGACTACATATCAGGGTGGTGGTGGAGGAGGACACATAGGAGGAGCTTCCATTGGGCCATGACGCTGATGCATGTGGAAATCGGTGTGTTCCATTCTAGCCTCAAGTTCATGCAGGGGGCGTTAGTCCTTCGTTGGCTCCTGCGTGAATTGACCAGTTGCTCTAGAATCTCCCTCTCTCTCCATGCTCGCAAAATCTTCCTCAATGGATGAAATTTCTCTACTTTCTCGTGTCGCGGCTTGCCGATGCCGGCTTCCACCTCTGCAATTGTCCCCTTTGGCGGGGCATACCTACATACAAACCTATAACCCAGATTTGAACCACAATTTGGTCACCACCACCGTCGAGAACACCCAAAGCAAACACTGATAGACCAAACTAAGTGGGATGGAGATGGGTCCTAGTGGTCGGAAACCCCTGCATAGCTCAGGGGCGACAGACTTCTTGGGTGACCCCAGACAGATCTTCCAAGAAACATGAGGGTCTGGTAAATTTAAGACACTTCCCCACCCCAATCAGTGCTCCCAAATAGACACCTCTTTGCAATAGATTGGGCTCCGATTAGACTTTGCCCGAGCACTGAAACAACAAACAGAAATTAACAATTCCAGGTTGAGGCTAGACTGTAAGCACCTCTAGATAGTTAACCTTTTGATAGGGTATTTTGAACCTTATCAACAACTACTAGCAAAAAGGATGTTTGTATGTTTCACACTCGCTTCCCAATGACCTTATCATTGGTATGACATTTTGCTGGGTTTGGATGGGGATAAATATGGTTTATTATTGGTTTTTCATAGTTTTTTTTTAATATCAAAGAGAATTGTTAATTAGAATAAATATTTTTTGTGTATATGTCTTAACATAATTTTTGTTTGGCTAAGAGCTTGTTTCCTCGGATGTAAGGAGACCCAAGATCGAGAGGCATCTAACAAGAGTGAAAGTCTCCCTCCTTGCATACCACCAGTGGGTAATTCCAAGTGGTGTGGTTTTCCTTGAATAATAGTGGGCAATTCCAGTTGGCATGCTTTTACTTGAATAATAGTGATGAGTCAACCTGCATTCCAAAATAGCGGCGAGTTATGGTTATCCCCATTGCAGGTTTGAAAACTTAGTTATGATAAGTTTTCTCACTAATTTAAAAAAAAATATACTCTTTTTTTTGCAACTCAGATTGCATAGCATTGTGATTATTATAATTTCTACGGTTGACTATTGTTTATAATTTTTATCGTTGATTATTGTTTTTGGATTTCACTACTTATGGAATGTTTGACTTTTCTAGTGCAAATTGCATCCATCATTAGGAACACATAAATCTTCAAATGAGAATGAAGGGTGCAAGTCACCTTAAATAGAGAGAGATAACAATTACATTGGAGTGAAATGAAGGGACACATAAAGCTTCAAATGAGAGTTGAAGGGTGCATATCACATTAAATAGAGAGAGATAACATTTACATTGGAGTGAAATGTATCTCTTCATGGGATGACTGAGTGGTTTGCACATTGTAATGTTATCTCCTCCACCTAGTTTCAAATTCCAAGGGGGGCATCTTTGGCCCATTGTGATAAGGCTCAAGGAGTAGGCTCCCCCACCATTGCGATATACTGTTGGTGTTATAGTGGCATCCCCTATTGGTTAGGAAATCAAATCAGCCTAAATCCATCTTAGAAATCAAATCAACCTAGATCCATCTTAACTTTAGATCTACCAAGCGTCGAGAAGGTTCAAATCAAATCAGCCTAGATTCATCTTAACTTTGGATCTACCAAGCGTCGAGAAGGTTCAAATCAAATCAACCTAGATCCATCTTAGAAATCAAATCAGCCTAGATCCATCTTAACTTCGGATCTACCAAGCGTTGAGAAGATTCAAATCTCTTTTCACTCTAAAAGATGTTTGCATCTCAAGAGTTCAATTCAACCAAGAGATTTGATCCCTCTCAACGCTTGGTAAATCCACAGTTAAGATGTACATAGGATGGTTTATTTATTTATTAAAATACTTATTTTAGGTTGTATGGTTTTTTTAAAAAAAGGGTGATGGGTCATTTACATTAGTATATTATAGATGATGATGATTATTGTCATTGTTGATTACACCGAGAGGCACTCTACAACCGAGTATAGTGGTAATGTGTAGATGTAATGTAAAAAAGTTTGTCAACATTTTTACACGTCAACTTAATATGTTGAAGTTATAATAAGTAACTTGGTAAACATTTAGATGTAGTGAACGTAAAAAGTTAAAATTAATAGAAATAATAAAATTCAAATTTGTTACATTGTAATTTTATTTTTATTAATAAAATTACGAATAACTTTTTGCATTAAAAAAAAATCATAGTATACATATTATATTAAAATATATAAGTGGCAACAATAAGTTAAGAACCATTTTACCTTATAAAAATAGAATAATGATTATGTAACCATATTTAAATTTAATTACGCCATAAGGCATTCCCCTCTGAAATCAACTCCCCTCTCTGCCCACCTGTCATCCTTGTGTGCCATAAGATTATATGTTAGACGATTGCAAAAGTTTTAGTTGTTTGATTGAAGTGGTTACAAATTCGTTGTAGAAATGGTTTGTAGACTTCTTTTTGAAACTCGATGTTCTTTCATTCTTTTGGGTTGGGTTTTGGATCCCTCTACGTTAACTAGTCATCTTGATTCTGGGTCCGTCTGAAATAAGCACAAAAGCTGGGAGATAATGGATGACACAAGTGGAAGTGAAAGTGGGAAGACAATTATGTGTGAAAAAATGGAGGATTCAAGTGAGGAGGAGACTGATAATGCAACAATACGGTAGAATTTGTGCAAATCGAGAGTTATAGGATGCGTTCTCGATGACGATATGTTGTTGCATGTAATCTACCGTGATGCACTAGCCTATGAAGGACTGGTTTGAATGGAAAAAGTTGTTGTTTCTTATTTATATTATTTGTTGCAATGATGTTCTTTTTCCTATTGTTTGGTCCATCAAGCACTTGAAAGAGGTCACACTGACAGATGGTAAAGCAACAACAATATATATATATATATATATATATACACACACATAATTTCATAATTTTTTAATCAATGGAGTAAAGATCGAAGTATTGTTTAGGACTTCATTCTTTAACTGTTCGTTGCTTTCATTGCTTTCAGAACAACCTTCATTCTTTCATTCTTCTGGGTTGGGTTTTGGATCCCTCTGCCTTAACTAGTCATCTTGATTATGGGTTCGTTTGCAATAAGCACAAAAGCTGGGAGATAGTGGATGACACAAGTGGAAGTGAAAGTGAGGAGACAATTATGCATGAAACAATGGAGGATTCAAGTGAGGAGGAGACTGATAATGCAACAATGCAGCAAAAGTTGTGCGAATCGAGAGTTATAGGACGCATTCTCAACGATGGTATGTTGTTTCATGTAATCTACCGTGATGCAATAATTACTTTAGGTGATCGACTATGGTTTTCTCAAGTGCAAACCAGACCTGTGGTTGAGTTCTGTGGCGATTATTTCATTACCGACTCTGTACACAATGGCGTATACATCATGGTAAGTAGGTTTAATTTAGCTTGTACCAGAGTAATAGTATAATGAAGAGGAAGAAGCTACAACTCAGACATTAAAGTTGGATGAAGATGATGATTTTGAGCTTTAACTTTGATGGCTTATTTGGATAGAAATAGTCGTATTTTATTATTTTTTCTTCAATGAAGCAAAGCAACAATCTTTTTATAATGTTGTTATTTGCCTCTGGACGTGAGGAATACAAAGCCTGTTATTCCCCTGGGCTTTGAACCCTTCATCAAGAAGCCAATTTTTTTTATAAACTTATTGAAATTGGACATATGTTTTATTGTCTTTTGGTTACAGTGTATAAATTGTCAGTGCATTCTTGCCAAGACACTATGACGAATTATGTTTAAGTAGGTTTAATTTGTATTTTGTCATAATATTTATTTATACTGTGTCGAATTAATGATCTCATTATTACAATTTTGACAAATTTTCGTGATCAGGTTATGACGGATGTTGACACATCGAGTGGCAAGTATTTGCATGAGTATGCTAAAATCATCCGTAACCTATATCAAATTTATGAATAACAAGGCATGTAATCTATCCAATTTAATCACAACATCGATTTTTACATTGTGCAGGTTATGTGCGGGAAATGATGTAGACATAGGTGTCATGATTGTCACTCTCGATCAAATATGAGGTGATCTTAGTAGTAATTATCAATTTATGATATGTTTCTTTGTGCTATATCCTTAGATGCGTCGTGCCAGAGATTGGTTGACCATGAACCTCCAAGAATGGTTGGCCGCATGTTAGTTTTTACAATGTTCATGGCCACAACAACTTAGAACATATATGTGCCTATCACGAGGGAGAACTTCAGTACTAGAGATTTGGCCGCTAGGAATGCCATTGGACTGCCTCTGACTGCAACCATTTTCTATATCAAACATGAAAATGAAGCTGCTAATTAATAAACACATAAACTTACAATATAACAATATGTTTAAGCATGGATATTCATGTCCAATTTTACATAGATATTATTAACTTATAAATAGAGTTCGCTACAATACGATGGGCCAATACCATTGCTCATCAATACAACATGCTAAACCATCTCTCATTTCAACTCAAAATATTTTATAAATATTTTATTTGAATTTAATTTTATAACATTTTTTTATTAAATTTAAAAAATACATATTATAATTACTTTTGAGATATATCTACACCTCTATCACACGAAAATAGATAAGATATAAATAGTAAGATTATTAACTTAAGATATGAATTAATTAGTAACCACATATTGCATGTGATTGGAATTTTCTCTTTGTAAGTTAGGTAGTAATATTTATATTATGAAAAAATTGAGTTTACATAAATGACAAAGTTGTTCCAAAAGACTGTGTGTGGACTTACAAGCAAATACACTTTCCAACACTTGTACCAAGTAGTCCACATCTAGCTAAAAAGGAAGTACAAAGTAGCATATAACTAGATAGCCCTTCAAAAATTCCATGCAATGGATATTGTGGGCTTGACAACAGAAAACAAACCATAGACATATGCAATCCGATATATCATAAAAGTCGCCATCACTGCAGACTAGAGAAAAAAACAAAACATAAAGTAAAATGGACCAAGAGAAAGAATAATAATCTAGGACAATAACTGGAAATATTTCGTTAAATTTTCCTTAAGGAATGTCTTCTGCTAGTGTGTTGATGACAATTGGAGTACGAGGCTGCGAACCAGAGCCAAAGTCTGAGTCGGAAGCTACATAACGTTCCACCCCAGTTATCCTAGAGTCTAAATCATCCATGTTGTATCTTATATCCTGGAGAATCCTTTTGATCTCCTCTTGTCATGCAAATAGTTGATAATGATCAAGTTTCTTATGACATATCACCATATGCAACAAGGTGTCCAATTGCTTGTGTAGAGCTACTGAGCGTAGGAAGTGAAGTCTTCTTTTCCAGAATTTACCTATGTTAGGAATCCATCTGAATGTGGAACCAATTATTTATGAGTCTGAATGGTAAGTGTGGTCCCCTAATTCTTTAGCTTCCAGTTGAAGAATTTCATTTCTAACCTCAAGAGGGACTACATTGAAATGATAAGCCATAAAATTCCATCCAAAAATATGTTGACGTTGAGGGGAAGAAGCACCTGACGCTCCCCCCCGTTGACTAGGTTGGAGGAATCGTGGTACCATAAGCATAGTTGACAAAGGTGAACTTGGCATGGGTTGACAACTCAAAATATGAGTAGTTGGGTGAATAATATTGGGATACGAAACCACCCAAGCCCAATTTCCCCAGTATGAGGGAAGCAACATTTGAAAGTTATATACCAGGATGAGATTGTTGAGAAGGAATTGTACAGAACCGTCATCAAGATAGTAGTGAAACAACCAAGCCCAAGTGCCACCATATGAGAAAGGTGGCTTTTGAAAGGTGTATACAAGGACACGGTAGTGGAAAGGAAATTTCAAAAGGGCGTCGTGAGGGTGATAATGAACCAACAATAGATTATATCCTAAATCAACCAGACCTAGACCAACCATCCCAATTTGACCATATATTAGTTGGGCACAAAGAGTTTGAAGACTTGAAACAATTTGGCAATATATAGAGTGGACACAACCATTTTGAAGACTTGAGGCTAGCCCATAGACCTGAAATTCTATCCAGTAATAAAAACCACAAGGAAAAAGTTCTCGAATATCACATCCCACAAACATGAACTAGGAAACTGAATGAAATGCCAACAAAGTTAGAGATTTGAGAGGAAGTAGAGGGAAATACAATGAGAAGTTCGAAGGATGTACTTGTCGTTGTATTTTGGATGAAAAAATGAAAAATATGGACACCTACAATAGATAAACTTCGTGCCAAACCCAAGGAAAATCAGGTAAGAATTAAGATGACTCGTGAAAGGAAACCAAGATGGATATGTGTAGGGTAAAAACTTGGCTGGAGATTGCGGAGAAGCAACAAACCACCATTGTAATCAGGTGCAATGAGCAATGAGTGTGTATCCATGAACACAAAACAAAGAATCCACCACCCTGCAGCAATACTCCCACACTTATAAAAGCAAACTCCCTATCAACGAGTATAACGACCGAGATGCAGTGTCTGAAGGAGAAATGACACAGGAAAGACAAGTGGGTGTTGGGGCACACATATTCATGCCTACATTTAACACCCCAAACATGTGCGCACTATGTTGAGGTACTGCCATGAGCAAACCTTCTTGTTGGAAAGCATAAATCAGGGGAATGTCAGACTGAACCTCTATACCCTCCACTTGTTTAGCTTTAAATTGATGAGATAAGGAATACCCTTTAGTATTGTATAAACGGTGGGGAAGCCACATGTACACCTCCACCGGATAGGTGGTCACCTTTGTTCAACCTCCAAGGTCAGCCTCCCGATTTCCCAATCGTCGTTCTTGCATGTCAATCATGCGACCTGTCAAAATTGCCCTTCCTTAAATGCACTCCCATCGGGAGCATGTGATTGGACTTGTAAGTGCCTCTTTGTCAACAATAAACTTTTTCATTATTCATTGTATGTGTGAGAATTCTCCTATATACTATTTATATCTTGAACTTAGTAAGCATTTATATTTACCTTTCTTAATCATATTTTGGAATTTAGGTCTCATCCCTTCAATTTTTGGACTTAGTTTTCATTAGGGATTTAATAAATGAGAATTTCGATATTTAGTACTTGTATATCAAATTGAATGAGTGTTGTTAATTCAAGTAGATTATTCATTTCTCTAGTTGGAATATGTATCACATTTCTTTTCAATTTTTAAGCAAAAATAAATAAATAAATA
>APFE030621896.1:1800-47969 GCA_000404065.3 Pinus taeda
TTAATGTGCAGAAGTAAAGAAAGGAAATGAATCACATAACAAAGCTTACAAGAACATTGAGAAACACACCATCAACAAATGAGTCCACAAGAATCCCAAAGAGGACTGCAAAAACCTGGTCTTCCTTAGCCAAAAATTGCAGAGATACAGTGAAATAATACAATGATAGCTTCTCCCTCAAGAGTCCAACCTTCCAACCTCTGAAAATGACTAAGAAAATACATAATATAGGCAAGCTAACACCTTTCCTTGCCTCTAGGGTTCGAGCTCATCCTTCTAGGAGCTGTTTCAACCAATTCTAAACTGAGCACTAAAATTTAGGCAGTCAAAACAACTTGCCTCTATAAGCTAGGAAACCAATTCATTCATTAAATGTTTGCTATTTCATGAATGAATCTTCTAGAATAGATAAATAAGTGTCATGTCAACATGAAAATACATTAATTACATCAAAGAGGGTGAAAAATCCCATCCCAAGTCAAAAGTGGTCAAAGCTGGGCGAATTCCTGAGCTGTAGATGAATTCCTGTGAAAACTGCGCAACGGGTCGCGTACCTCTGACGGGTCGCGCCCTTTTGCAGGAGGCTTTTGGAGGCCTTCCCATGTTGGACTTGGGTACAGGATAGCTCATTGGAAAGGGCTTTGAGTATGCTTTCCAACCCAACTAGAATTTTTCAATTTGGAGTTCATTTGCCCTGTCAAAAGTCAAATCTCCCAAGACTGGTCAAAAAGTGCCAAATGAGGCTGCCTCAAGGAAGAGGGCTGTTGCAGTAAACTTTTGAATGTCTTCCTCAACCCCAAATTGAGCTCATGATAGCTCATTGGAAAGCTCTTTGTGTATAGTTATCATTTTACCCATCAAGAAAATCATTTGGCCAACCAAGATATGAGAAAACTTGATTTTCCCAAGGTCACTTCAGAGGTGCCCTTGATTCTCCTGAGGCAACGGTATTCTTTGACATTTCTCTCAAAACATGACACCTGTGAAAAAAGTGAAGGAGGATTTTCTTCCTTGGAATGTTTTGGACAAAAACCTCTCTCAGTTTTGCAAAATTCATCTTTTATTGCTCTGAAACAGCATTTGCGTGCGACTTGTCCCGATGTGTAAAACAAGGAATTTTGTCGAAATGGAGCGAAATGAAGGGGATAGGGGGCTTCTAAATTCTTGGGGAAATTTTTGGGAGTGGGGAGGGATGTTGGGGAGCAGGGGAAAGTGGAATCTCAGAGATTGAGTGAGGGGAAAGGGTCAAAAAGGGCAAAACACAGGCCCAACCTAGAAAATTGCCAGGTTGTAGCTAGAAACTAGGGTTTGTGGAAAAATGAAGAATTTGGCGGATCTAAGGGATGGGAAGTGTTTGATAAGGTACTTTAAGGATAGGGGAAGGTGTATGAACATCTGGATACAATTTTTGCTGATGATTTAACCGTCCAAGAGAAATTGGCTTCAAAACCCTAGGAGAGGGAAATGAACTTGCCAAGGCACAACTGAAGCATGAACAAGATGTAAAATGACTCATTAGACACTGACATGATAATGGAAACCCTATGAATGATGATAGACTCAGCTAAATGATGACATAGACCGCCACTTGGACAACTTTAGAAGGAGTGAAAGCCAACCCTAGACCTAATGCCTAGTGACCAAATTTTGCTTGAAGACTCACTGAAATGACAAAATTTGACCTTGACACTTCAAAATCACTTTGTAAGAGCATATTTGATCACTGGAGGAAGGCTGGAAAGACTGACACTAACAGAAACAACATGTCATAAGTAATGAACTTATGTCAAAAATAAATTTCACTTACTAAGCCTGGCATAAAACTGATGCTCTCTCAATAGTCTTAAAACTTTTGCCCGGTTTTCTATGTTCTCTTCCTCATTCTTAGAATATATCAATATCTCAGCAATGAATACTATCACAAATGTGTACAAATAATGACACAACGCACTATTCATCAAACACTTGAAAGTAGTTAGAGAATTAGTTAAACCAATAGGAACCACAACAAACTCATAATGCCCAAACCTATTCTGGAAAGTAGTCTTGTAAATGTCCTCTTCTTTGATGTGTACCTGATGATATCCTGATCTTAAATAAATATTCAAGAACATTGTTTCTCCCTTCAACTGATCAAATAAATCGTCAATCATCGATAACGGATACTTGTTCTTGATATTCACCTTGTTTAGCTGATTGCAATCAATGCACAACCTAACTCTGGAGTGCTAATCTTATACAATGCATTTGATGTTGGTGTTGCTCATGGTGCCAAATCAATAAATAAATCCACTTCCCTATGAGGAGGAAAGTTTGAAATATTTGTTGGAAATACATCCTGAAACTATTACAAAATTGGATACGTCTTCAATACTTCCACATCCTCAACACCCTTACCTTTTTTCAGTGGAAACATTCATTGCAAACAATGCACACCCTTTCCTACAACTATTCTTAGGCTACATAGTTGTAACCATTCTCACTGATGTAGACTTCTTCTTCTCCTGCAAGATTCTCTCTTCTCCATCATCATCCAAGCACTTGATAGCCTTCTAACGAAAATCCACGTTAGTCCTGTGAAGGTACAACCAATCCATACCCAAAAGCATGTTGTATGGTCCCAATGGAATCACATTTAGATGTGTTGATGTAGGCATACAATTCAGCTCGAATGCACAATATCTTACCAACTGATGAACTCTTTCCTTAGTACCTGTAGCCAACTATACCAACCAAGACTCTGCATGTACTTCTTTTCTCAAACCATACTTATGAACTAGGCCAAGATTAACATAAATATAATTAGATCGAGGATCAATAAAAATGGATCCAATTCGATCACAAAGACTACCTTCCATCTCAATAATGGATACCTAGTGATCCACCTACTTGTTATCAAACGTTGCATATATCCAAGGAATGTTTTGTCCCACATCCCCAAGTATCTGCACCTCTTGAGCATTGTAGATTTGAGGTTTGCCACGATGATACAACAAGAAATTATTCTTGCGATGATCTTTGCCACAAATCAAACTCTGTAATGGTTCTTTGCCACTACCCTTATTCTTCCTCTCTAGGCTAATATCCATATTCCTTTTCTACCACATTAAGCTTCTTGTAAGGAGCAACATTTTCCTTCTCACCTATATCTTAAGGTCTTGCTCGATTCGATGGCCATTTTCCTTTATCATTTTCATTGCTTTTCTAGTCATGCTTAGGCTCATTCTTGCACTTTGGTTGCTCATAACAATGCTTAAGCTTCCCAATGATTTCCTTCAACGATTAAGGCTCATCATACTCAATTTTTTACTTGAATTATAATGGTACTCAACTGGGAAACCTTTGAACTTTTGTCTTCTTATCCTTGAGGTAAGGCACATACCTCAACAACTTCAGGAATTTAGTCATGTACTCCTTTTTTGTCATAGATCCCATCTTCAACTCATATAAATCCTTAGCCTTACCATCATAGTATCTCTCTGACAAGTAATTCTTTCTAAAAAGGAATTTGAACTCATGCAAAATCAACCCCTCTGTCTGATACCTCTTGGAAAGTTTTATGTATTCCCACCAGATGTCTTATTTCCCTTTGAGACTGAAAATAGCTATCTCAACTTTCATGTTCTTTGTATAGTCACGAAACTCAAATAAATTCTTCATCCCAAGCATCCATGCCTTTACATATTCTGATTTCTTCAAATCTCCATCGAATGTAGGAGGCTTGAATTTCTTGAAATCATATAGAAAATATCCCCTCTCACTCCTCTTATAAGGATGTTAACAATGATGACCATGATACCTGTTTGAACCAAAACTAGAATAAAACCCATAACCATTTCCTCTCCTATCAAGTGTATCCAAGAACCTACCATCTCTGATTGTGTCATTCCACCCTGACATGTTCACTCCACGAGACCTGTTACCATATGCCTCATTAGTCTTGTCCTCTTGTTGATAACTAATCTGTGGTTGTCCCTATCCCTAAAAATATGATAAGATCTTAATGATAGCTTCATTGACTTTTGCTTGCTTTTTCACGTGCCCTGGCAAGTCTTTCTTGCAACTAAATGATATTGTCATTATCTACCTTGCAACTTTTGATTTATGCCTTTAGAATTCTAAAGGTATCTACTATGTGAGGGAAGTACTCATCTCTTAGCTTCTCATTTGATCTATAAGGAGAATCATGTGAATTGTAATATACCATTCTACTAATAATCTTTGATCTTATTCTTTCTACAAACATACGATGGCAAATAACTAAATATAAACATAATCAACATAACTCAGTGAATTTCAGGGGAGTCTATCTCATATGCAAAACCAGTCCATATTAGCACGATACATGTATATACATAACCATATTGATATATCAACACCATTCATGATAATACTAACTACATAAAATGACCTCATGCATGAAAACCATAACCATGATAGTGCATGCATAACAAGATGCATCTAGGCCATCCAGTCCAAGTATTTGAACCATACTCTGATACCAATTTGTAACACTCCCTCCCCACAACTACCTTCTCTTACAAGCCCTCTAGGTAAATGTAAAGAGAAGTGCCACTATGACTTGACCTAAACTTCTAGATCAAGTTAAGTAAGTAGGTCCTACAACTAAGACTTACTGACCACAAATTAACATCTTACAAGGCTTACAAGACACTTAGGGGCCAAAGAACCACCTTAAGTGACCAAACCCTGAGATGGATAGATTTTTCCCTAAACTGGTCCCACAACTACATTCACAACCCTGTAAAGGTGCGATTATGACCCTCCAACCGCACGCACAATACTCCTTCCCTGTGGTTATATCTAAAGTTCGCCAATTTAGAGGGTGTGGTCCCAAGATCTAAGCCCCTTTTCCAGACCAACCTACATTCCACTACCCATAACTTCTTGTAACCTCTTAGAGTGATAAATGACAATTAAAATGTTATTCATACAAAACTTGAATAAGAACTTGACCTATCTAGGCCTAACCATGGAGTCATTTTGTCAAACATATGGTGAACGTGTAAGCTACAGGTCATGAATGCATATCTGATCATATGAGTCTAAAACTTATCTGAGAATCACTAAGAAGGTCTAATTCCCTCTCATAATAGCTAAATAAACATGTATTATTCCATTCATTCATCAACCATTCATATACTTATCAAATCCTGAACAATTCATAGTTGGAGAACGTTACAAATCCATGCTTATAACTAGCATATAACCAAATTATTAACCACAAACATAACAACCCTCAAATCACCATAATAACAAGTACAAGTACTCATAGATTACAATAGCAAAATAACTCTTATTAACTTGCACAAAAGCCAACCAAGTCAGGAGCTTCCACATATCACCTGACCATAAATTAGGCTGAACCAAATATTTATTTTAGCCAATCACCCTCGTGTCATATACCAAGCATGAATGTGGGATATAAGTATATAAACAACCAAGGTTTCCCAAGATTAAAACACCTTCACCCTCAGGGTATTGTGATCTCGCCAAAATAGCTCAAGAGATCACAAAACCAAAACAAGATTGAATGCATCAAAGTTTCTTCACCATTACCTTTAGGAATTTGTATGTCTCTGTGCACCTGTCAAGGGCTTCCTAGAGATTAAACCACCTCCACCCCCAACCCTTGGGAATTTTCGTTAGACTACCTCACCTGGTTCTAAAAGCTTCCCTCAATCCAAATCTCAACCAAGAAAATAATCCCATCACACCATGGCTATCTAAGAAATGGCAAGGCAAGGTTGAAACCATTGTCAAACTGGGAAAATCCCATGCCAATGAAAACAAATGAACCAAATAAACAAATGCATGTACCATGAATTCATACCTTAGCTAGGAAATCACACATGCAACTTGTTACCTGCAAAAAATTCCTGTTGAAGTTGCTTGATCCAATCCTCCTTGCTTGTCCTTGATTTCCTTGCTTGTCCTCTTACTTCCTTTACTTTGCTTTCTCCAATGCTAGAGTGCTCTAAGAATTCTTTAAGTGTGAAAAAGAATGAGAGAATAGATAGAGCTCCAAAACTAGGCTAACAAAAGTTGTGAATTGAGCCTCTGATGCCTTTTTATTATTAAGGATTCTATTTTCTTCATTTTCCTCTAATTTCCTTCAATTTCCTTGCTGTTGGGATTGGGTCCCCTAGGGTCATTTTTGGGGTTAAAAGCCCAAGTTTTGGGGCAGAAAGCCCAAGTTTTGTATAAAATGTGTAAAGTCTTTGCATTTTGTGGTCGCAGAGTGCGAATATGTAAAGTGTCAAAAAGGGTTTCCGCCCTTCATTTATCTAAGTCATGTCAACTTTAGGAGATCTACCCATGGTCTGCGGACCATGGGATTGTTTAAAAAAGGAAGTCTTAGAAGAGTCTAAAGCATTTCAGATTAGATTTTGTAATGGATGTTGATGTAATGGGTCAGCAAGAGTTAAGAGAGAAGATCTTTACCGTAGGAAAGAGACTCTGCAACTATGTGCGCAGAGGCCTAGGGTAGAAGTCCACAACTGAGTGCGCAGACCCTTGCAGTTGTGTGCGCAGGGTAGTTAGAGTCTGTAAGATGATCTGAAGCATTAATAAAGAAGATTATTCTAGAATTATCATTGTTTGATCTATTTACTTTTGTTATGAATGAATGCGATTACGTTATGCTGAATAATGGGTTTATGATTTAATGCTATATTGATGCACGAATCTATATGTTTACATTGTTATCTATCCACAAATAATAATATATGTTTACGCAAGAATATATTAATGCATGTTGAAGTTATCATATACTTAAGTTGATCGAGGTAAGTATAGAGGTAAGAACATTTACAGAAGCACGTAAGTAGATAAATCACATGTTAAGGGTCCGCAATGGAAGATCGCAAACCTTCACGAAGGTCTAGAATCTGGATAAGTATATCGATAAGACCTAAAGGGCTTATCGATCTGCATGAAGGCATGTTTAGGGTATAAAACTACATCACTACCATCTTTGGGTGTGGAACCTTGGTTCCTGCATCCCCCCATACTGCTTCGAGTGAGAATTCAGTTTGCGCTCCACGGATTGATGCCAAAAGGGCCAGTAGTGTAGGGATTTTCTTAGTTAATTAATGTTGAACCTGGGTCAGGGCCCATTAAGCCAACAAATGGTTCCATTTCCGGGAGCGGGATCTGCATAAAGGGATTTGTGATGTCGCATCACTGGAATCCAACTAAAAAGGAAATTGAAGACTAGTTGGATAGAAAGATCCACGAATTTGTGGCGTGAGAAAACAAAAATCTACAATTGACGGAAGAACAATGGTTGGATAGATATATGTACATAGAGATACACAAAATCTTCTTTTTTCCCTTCCCGGTTGAATTATACGAGTGGATCACTAAATTGGTAGACGACGAAGGAAGGTGGAGGCTTGACTATCCGATAGTGTGGACCCTGGAGTTAATGCGAAGATTGGAAGCTTCAAAAGACAAGATTGCACGCGCTATCGATCACTAGCTCAATCGTATCATAGGAGGATTTGTAACAGAGTTTGCGGTCAATACTTCAGTCAGTTACAACGAAGCAGAGTGCCACTTCTTCAAGGGACCGCGAGATAAGTATTTAAGATCTTTAAAAACTTGGATTGAGATGCTCTTACGTGAAAAGTGGGTTATGCAGTTACCTTGATTTTTGGAGCTACGCAAAGTGGAAATATCTTCAGGGATAGAGGGAAAATAGGCCTTGAATATAGCCCGCTCATTGGACCTCCTCTAAGTAATGACGAGGAAGCAGCACAGGCTTCTCCGAAAAGTGTTGTTCAATTGATAAGACAAGGGTTCCCGCGAATACCCCATCCACCCACACCACCTCCACCTTCACCTCCACCGCATACACCTTCACCCACACCGCCACCACCTCCACCACCATTCAATATGGCGAATGTAGTAAAGTTGCCTGTTTTCAAGGGTTCGGGAACAGAGGACCCAGACTAGTTTTGGTTTGTCACGAAGGTTGTATGGGAGGCTCAGGGTATAACAGACGATCAGATGAAGAAAGCAACGTTGGTCACTACTTTACAGGAGCGCGTGCTAACATGGTATATTAAATACTACACTGATAACTCGATGGATTCATTAGTAGATATTCAAACCACACTGAATAAGGAGTTCAATAGGCCTAAGTTTGAAGCTCAATCACTTGTGGGATTCAACGAGATCATGATGAATCCTGGTGAGACACCGTGGGATCTGGATCATAGATTGAATTGCACGATCTGTGAATCCAACATGACTCTTACGGATGGGTAGCACCGCGAATGATTTGTGGCTTCACTCTTCCCTCATTTGAGGGTAGATTTATCGCAGCAAAATATTGGGACCCAGGTGGAAAACTTGGAGATTGCAATGATATTTCATTAGACGTCGATGTCGGATGCTAATTTGAGAGTTCAACAGATTCATGCACAGTTGTAGAACCTTTGCATAGAGTTCCAAAATTTGAAGAAGGATAGAGAATTTCGGCCAGAGGTGCGCGAAGAAAGCCAGGGGCATGAATCTTAGGCAGGGCCAAGTACAAGGGCCACGTTATGGTGTGCTATCTGTCAGGTGGTTGGAAAACATGTGACAGACAATTGTCACCTGCTGCAGAAATTTATACAAACACAACAACAGGTCTTCTGCAACTTCTGTCAATCGGTGGGTCATGATGAGCATAACTATCATATCTATGAGCTAATGATGGATAGAATGCCCACATATATATTGCAGGTAGAAACTTGGCCTCCGGATCAAGGCGCTGGGGGAGAACGAGGAGGATTTCAAGGGCACAGGCAAGGCCAAGGTGGAGGAGGACCTGGTAGAGGTCGAGGGTAGGTGATTTTCTACAACTGTGGGGGACCGGGGCACTACACGTGAGAATGCACAAACCCAACATGCCTTTCGTGTAGATATTGCACTTAGTTTGACCACGTGATAGAAGTCTACCCTGTATTACTAGCTAAGATACGCGAAAAAGGGGCACAGCCTCAACTACCTACCTAGAATCTGCAGATGATGAGGGCTGAACCCCGCGAAGAGGATCCTAATGTGAACATCATGTTGTAAAGTGGGATGACGACTAAAGAAGACAAAGGGAAGAAGATTGAAGAAGGTGAATGGGTCCGCAAAGCTCCATAAAAGGAGGTTGGATTTGATTTAGAGAGCGTAAAGGAAACCTTCATGGAAGCAAAGAAAAGCTTCGCTGAGGCTTCTACCTCAGGAATTCAGGATAAGAAGTCTGAAGAAATAGACCCTTCCATGCTAACTACATTTTTGGAGACCTATATGAAGCTGCTTCGAGATAGCAAGGCCATCAAGGGATTGCAAGAGTTGATCAATAAATGTGTTGGTAATACTTCGAATGGCCCATGCATGGTCAGTGAGATTGGTAAGCATAAATAAAGAACAGGGAGGGAGATGAGGACTCACCACGGAGATAAGAGAATATGAAATGGACCAAGTTATTGTGGATCTAGGGTCCGACACGAATGTTTTGCCTAAACAAACATGGGAGAGAATGGGGAGACCTACGATGCAGTGGTATCCTATTCAATTGAGGATGGAAAATCAGCAAAAGATTATCCCTATGGGAAGATTATAGGGGGTGATAGTCGATATTGAAGGCGTGAGGGTGTTGGCCGGTTTTTAAATGATAGAGATTGTGGATGACAATAATCCCTACCCTGCGCTCCTTGGAATCGACTAGGCTATCGACATGAACAAGGTGATTAATTTGAAGAAGTAGACAATGTCATTTGAAAGAAAATCGCTCCGTGTAGTAGTACCATTGGAACCTACAGAAGGATCATGCTACACTAAACCAGTCCATGATTACAAAAGTGATGACGATTTGGACCATATTTATAAGATAACAACGCGAGATCAATATTGGGTGAATCCCACAGCTGATGGATGTCTTGCATGGAACCGTGAAATCTCATGCACATCAAATTCAGACGAGGAATTGGAACACTAGCAGAATAGATTTCACAAAGCATCTATGCTACGATGTAACATGATAACCAAATTGTTGCATTGTGTATCATCGTAGGTAAGAAGTCTGCCTTACTATGATGGTTTAACTAAAGTTGATAAATTTCTGGATGCATTTGAAAGGGATGGAGAAGCATCACTTCCAAGCCCTGGACTTGGCGTTGCACACTATGCCTGTAAGATGGTGGGGTACACATAAAGACAACTTCAGTGGATGGCGCGAATATAGAATAATGATGAGGGTGTGGTTCGGTCACCCAAAGGTATGATTGACAGAGAAATACGATGGAAGGAGTGATCCGCGCGATCACTTAGCCAAATGGACTGATGCTTATGGAGCATAACCACAGCCGGAGTGGGTGCATCTGTTATGTCACACCTTGGATGTGATATCTATGAATTGGTAGTTAGAGACAGAGCTCCGCCATGGCATGGACGAATGGGATATTTTGAGACAAGGATTCTTGATGACATTCAACTTTGAAGATGGATTTGAATGCATTGATGAAGCACTACAAGAGGTCAAAGTAGCGATCTTCAGAATACCAGAGGATCCCTTGGATTTGATTCAATTGGATTGGACCACCCAGCTGCGCTATGCCTTGAAGTGCTACAATGTGACTACTGAAGAAGAAGATGAGGATCTGAGGAACATTAATTCCCAGAAATATAAGGACACCGCGAAGTTGAGGGATCACAGATAGAAAACCCAGGTATCACCACACTGCTGAAAACAAGACAAGTGGACATTGAGATAGAGGCGGAGCCAAAGTTTGCGAAGATAGGGAGCTACTAGGATGATTCTACGGTAGACAAGGTCGTTGAGTTGCTCTGCAAATACTAGGACTTGTTCCCTACGAAGTTCTTAGACTTAAAGGGGATAATAGGGGACCTGGGAGTTATGAAAATTACATTGACCAGACATGAAGCTGATAAAGCAAAGGCCTTACTACCTCAATGCCAAGTATAAAGAAAGGGTCCACTTATAGTTGGATAAAATGCTTGTGGTAGGTATTATTGAGCCAATGGAAGAATTTGATTGGATTAGCCCAATAGTAGTTTAAGAAAATAAGAAGAAAGATGAAATAAGGATATGCGTAGATCTTAGGAAGCTGAATGACACTTGCGTGCATGATCCCTTTCCAACTTCTTTCACCGACAAAGTGTTGGATAATGTAGGAGGACATGAAGCATATTCATTCACTAATGGGTTCTCGAGGTACGATTAGATCAAGATCTCACCGGAGGATAGAAGTAAGATGACATTCACAACTGAGTGGGGACGCTTTCAATATACTATAATGCCTTTTGGACTAAAGCATGCGCCGATAATCCTTTCATGTGTAGTCATCGTGGCATCCAAGGACTTCATTCACAAGTTTTTGGAAGTATACTTTGATGATTAGACAATGTTTGTGTTGGTGAAACACCATATAGCCAACCTACGCTTGATGTTGGATACATGCCGGAGGTATCAGATCACTCTCAATCTGAGGAAATGTTTGTTATGTGTTCCTTTTGGAATCTTGTTGGTCCATGTGGTGTGCAGACAAGGATTAATGGTGGATCCAATTAAGATAGCAGTTATAATTAATTTGGAGGCACCAAGAAGTGTGAAACAGTTGCACCAATGTTGGGGTATACAGGATACTGTAGAAAGTTCATCAAGAGTTATGCCTAGATTACCGCGCTGATGGAGAAGCTGCTAAATAAGGATGCTACATTCTGTTGGAATGAAGTGTCAGTGAAGCTTAGATGTGTTAAAGGAAAATATAGTCATGACGCTAATCCTCGTCTTCCCAGATTGGAAGAAGGAGTTTCATGTGCATGTGGATGCGTCATGCATTACACTTGGAGAAATATTGACACAAGCTGGTGAGGGAGAGTTGGATCACCCTATAGCATTTGCAAGTAGGAATTTGTCTAAAGATGAGAAGAACTATTCAACGACAGAGCGTGAAGTTTTGGCTATGGTGTACGCGCTCCAGAAGTTCAGGCACTACTTTCTAGGCAGACACTTTAGGATGTATACAGACTATTATGCATTGAAGTACTTGGTTAACAAGCCTATGTTGGGGGGAAAATATGCAGATGGCTACTACTATTTCAGGAATATGATTTTGAATTCATTGTGAAGCTAGGACGATTGAATGCAAGACTAGATTATCTATCGTGCATTGAAACAGGAGAGGAGCCTACTAATTTGGAGGATGGATTACCTGATGCGCAGCTCTTTGCGATGTGCGTAGCTGACAATCACTTTGTAGATATCATACACTTCCTAATGATGGGGACGACTCTAGAAGGGTATACTCGTCAACAAAAGAAGGAATTGGTGGTGTGCGATGCAGATGCAGACTTTTCTGTAATTACAGGACATTTATATAAAATGGGCTCGGATGAAATTTTGTGACGTTATGTACTTGAATTTTAACGGAACAACATCCTTGTTGAATCTCATGGAGGAGATGTGGGTGGACATTATGTAGGAAAAGCAACAACACAGAAGATTTTACACGTTGGGTTGTGGTGGCCGACACTACATAAGGATTCTAAGGTTTACTGTAAGGCATGTGATGCATGTCAGAGGACGGGTAGGCCATCACGGAGGGATGAGCTTCCTCTGAATCCAAAAGTGTCATTATAACCATTCGAGAAATGGGCCATTGATTTTGTAGGCTTGATTCAGCCTCTAGGAAAGAAGACAGGTGCATGGTATATCATCACCGCGACAGAGTATTTGACTAGATGGTTGGAGGCACAACCCATGAAGGACTGTACAGGGGCAACAATAGCAATGTTCCTCTTTGAATATGTGTTGAGTGGTTTTGGTTGCCTGAATATTTTGATGAGAAATCATGGTACACATTTCCTTAATGAAACGATCAGCATGTTGATGGAGGAATTCTAAGTTTATCATCAAAAGAGCATTCCATATCACCCACAAGATAATGGGATGGTCGAAGCATTTAATAAGATATTGGAGAACATGCTAAAGAAGGTTTGCAATGCATAAAGGAATGATTGAGATGTGCGCATACCCGCGGTGATATGGGCTTATAAAACTACTTGTAAGAAATTGACTGGACAGACACCCTTCATGTTGGTTTATGGTGTAGAAGCTGTATATGCCAATGGAGTATATTGTACCTAGTCTACGCATAGTGGCATTCACAGGAAGGGAAAATCGTGAAGCCTTGGAAGAGAGGCTTGTGCAGCTGAAAAAGCTTGAAGAAGATAGGTTTTTGGCTGGATTCCATTAGCAAGTTCAGAATGAGCACAAAAAGGCATGGCATGATCGGCACATCAAACTGTGCACCTTCAAGGTAAATGATTTGGTTTTATTATATGATAGCAAGTTTGAAAATTTTCCAGGAAAATTTCATATGCATTGGCTGGGGCCATATGTCATCAAAGAGATTACCGATGGTGGAGCAGTTCAACTGGTGAAATTGAATGGAGATCCATTCCCCGAAAAGGTCAATGGTAGTCGATTGAAGCCATACACCAAGGATCTGGCCTAATGACTATATGATGGAAGCACAGTTTTAGCACTCCAGGCAGCTGAAAGGAGGTGCGGGACTATAAAATACACTACTTGGGTTGTAGGGCTACGCAACTGGGGGACTGCGCAGGATGGAAGAATGTCACAGCATCAGCAGAAGCACAAAGGGAGCTGCACCATAGGAGGAGAGACCACACATGGCAGCCTGAGAGTGACTGTTATGGTCACTGTTCATTATTTGACAGTGAGAAAACGGCTAAGAGGAGCGGGGGGGCGGCAACATTTAAGGCGGAATTTAAATGCGAGATCTTTGAAAATCTACCGCCAATATAGCATCTATGAAAGGAATTTGGGGGGAACGGTCGGATTTGAATTCGAATTTTCCTATAAATTACAGATGGCTGCCCTACAAAAAACACTTTTCATTATGAGAGTTGAGGTGTCGAGCCATCAATTGTGCATGAACCCTGCAAGTTTTCAGGCTTTGGTGTCCAGTTCAGTGTTTGACAGGTTGCCTAAGGAAACCTAGGAGCTCCTTAATATCTTGATGTCGGTGCCTATAGAAACTACAAGTGTTGAAGGATTGATGGCCCCCAAGGGAGATACCCCTAAGGTCCTAAATGTGGAGGTTCTCGCAGATGTGCCAAAGTCACCAAGGTCACCCAGGTTAAGGCCTACACCGACAAGAGAGGGGCTTACGATGAAGAAAGACAAACAGAAAGTGACATAGCCAGTGCATGAGTTTCCCAAGAAGAACCAAAAGAAAGAGAAGCCCACCACACAAGAGAAAGGCAAGGTGGTAAACCTAGAATTTGACGAGGGCGTAGATGAAGGCGAAAAGGATATTGATATTGAAGGAGTAGACCCTATCTCAAAGCTACCTAAATACATCCCTCCATGCTGGGGTAAAGTGAAGGTCTCGAAGGACCCAGATGAGGGAAAATTTTTGCTTAATACACCTCTACTACCCGATTAGATCACATTTGAAGGTCCGCACTTGGTGCGTGTCCCACATCTGAAGTTAGAGGACTGGGACTTGGCAGATACTGAGTGATTCCCGCACTTGGCGAATGATACATTTATGACACATGTATTCTATAAATATTCTAGTGTCATCGTGCTAGAGCCGGTGAAGTGGATTAGAGGGGTGGAGAAGACAGGATTGTTGAATCTGCTTTGGGTTTCGAATTTCAACTGCGCTCCCATAAATTTGATCGTAATCAAACAATTGTTGTGTCTGGTGGATGATGTGTGTTTGTGATTGGGAGAGCCGATACCAATCACAGATATGTCGATCCATAGGATCACATTACTACCACATTAAGGGCTAAATCCATCCAAGGCATTTAGCGGAAAGCTGGGCAAGCGTGACCTCATCAAGAGAATGAAGGAAAAGTTTAAGCTTGTCAAGAAGATGCATGGATACTCAATTTCAAGTATAATATACCTCGCGGTCAAGGTAGCAACCTAGATCTTGGTTGGGAAGATCATGCGAAAGTGTTTAGCAGATGAGGTACGAGCACTAGTTGTGTCATTAGCGGCCAAATGTGTGGAGGGCGTACAATTCAATTGGGCACACTACCTATGCAGTGAGTTCCTTGTGAATTGCAGGGAGGCACATGACCAATGAAAAACATTTCATTACGCATGGCTATTGTCATCAATTGTGTTAGTCATGTGGGAATTACCAGAGGACAACCAGTTTCCTCTGATCGCGTTAGATTTATCAAAAGCAGTGAACTTCGCTTCACTATAAGCCACAAACGAAGTTAAGAGGGTCAAGGAGAGTAAAATATTTTAGGTACTCATGGAGGCAAGCATCTGCATGGCCATCAACCTCACCAAGACTATCACCAACTGCTTATGAGTAGTTGTTGGGATACATAGAGTTCAGGGTGGACTCCCATTGTATCTCCATTTGGGCGTGAAAGGACCCAGAATAGAAGTGGTATTATCTCCCATACCTTGCAATTGATGATGCAATAGCAACGGTCCTCGATCATTGGCCGACAGAATGGTGCACGACCTCATATTTGTTCGTTGGATCCAGTAAGTCCATGGGAAAGCAGAAGAAGGAAGAGGCTCAGTTGAAAATGCAACAGATGGCTGAAAGACGAAAAAAGGAAGCAGAGGAAAAAGCCAGATCTGAAGCAGATCACACTACTAAGGAGCATACAAAAGAGAAGGAAGAGGAGGAAGAGCATGACACTGTCAAGATTCAAAAGTCTCCTTTGCCACAAATGATGGGTAAGCAGCAATTTGAATAGGGTTATGGAGACTAGGAGAGCACCCCCTTCTGGATAAAGCAAAATCGGGAGCAGGAGAAAGAAGGACCGCAGAAGAAGTCCAAGGCCTCTAAGTAATCACTTGACCCGATCACCTTAACAGAAGGTGAATTAGATGAATTGGGGATAAGGTTAGGGATGCATCCCTGAAACTATTATAGCAGTTCGATCAGTAGCAGAAAAGAGCCTTGGTGGCCATTTAGACGGGTCTGCATGAGTTGCAGATCCAAACTACTCAACTGCAGGCCGGTGTAGGGTAGGGCAGCATGGCGTCGACTAGTTTGGTGTTGGGGACCACTGGCGCAACAGAGATGGTTCACTCCATGGATCCTCGAGCTGTCACACTACCTGATGGAGCCCTACTCATGGAGACAAAGGCTGACAGGGCTACATAAAGGAACATTGGTCTCAACTTGGCCGTGCTCGCAAGCGAATTCCTTCACACGCTACAAGCAAGTGTGATCGCAGAGCTGAGGGCCTGAGAGTAGCACGCGCCGAGTGTGATCAACGAGTATGAGGTTAACAACAAACAATTGTTCATTGAGAAAACATCCGTGATAGAAACTTGGAAGAAGGTTCAGGAGAAGAATGAGCACATAGCAGTGGTGGTATCAGAGGCGTGCAGAACTGTTTCGGAGCTGCACATCCCCAAAGAAGCGTTGGTGGAATCCAAGATTTAGAAGTTAGCTACAGGTGTGCGTGATGCCAAGACTGAGCTATCCACGGTTTAGTTTGAGCTAAACCTGAAGATTATCGAGCTTGAGTTGAAGGTCCAGCCTTCGACTCCACCAGATGTTAAAGAACAACGCGAGGAACTGTCAAGGATCCAGTTGTTGCAGTAGATAATGCGGTGACAGATTTCACTGTGTTCTTTGAGCAGTTGTTAGAGGTACTTACAAGTATGCAAGAAGATCCTAACGTACATAGGTTAAATATCGAGGCGAGGGAATTACAGCAGTGGTACAATGAAGTAAGAGCGACGGCGCGCACTGTCATCATCACACAGAGATTGACAAAACTATGGGAAGAAAAGGAACTGAAAGAACATGCGGAAGTAGCACAGGGCAAAGAGGAAGTACTCAAGGCCAGATTGGGGCCTTGGCTGGATGAGGCCTATGCACTCACCGCCACCATTGAAGGAAAGTTGGTTAGCCTGTAGACAATATAACAGACGATCTAGGCAGATAACGCAGGGTGAGCAACAAAATAGTTGGTAGAGTAGGTCAAGCAGGCAACGACATAGTGTACCGCTGAAGTTGTAGTGGTGTAAGTAGAGTTGGGGGTCTTCACAAAAATATCTCCACGCCAGCAGAGTGACTCAAGGGTGAGTCATCATATTTTTGACAAGGTCCCCTAGGTTCATTTTTGGGGTTAAAAGCCCAAGTTTTGGGGCAAAAAGCTCAAGTTTTTGTATAAAAAGTGTAAAGTCTCCACATTTTGTCATGGAGTGCAAATATGTAAAGTGTCAAAAAGGGTTTCCACCTTTCGTTTATGTAAGTCATGTTGGCTTTAGGAGATCTACCCATGGTTCGCAGACCATGGGATTGTATAAAAAGGGAAGTCTTAGAAGAGTCTAAGGCAATTCAGATTATATTTTGTAATGGATGTTTATGTAATGGGTCAATAAGAGCTAAGAGAAAAGAGTCTTAGCATAGGAAAGAGGCTCTACAACTGTGTTCACAAAGGCCTAGGGTAGAAGTCTGCAACTGAGTGCGCGGACCCCTGTAGCTGTGTGTGCAGGGTAGTTAGAGTCTGTAAGACAATCTGAAGCATTAATAAAGAAGATTATTATGGAATTATTAGTGTTTGATCTATTTACTTCTGTTATAAAATAATCCGATTATGTTATGCTGAATAATGGGTTTATGATTTAATGATATATTGATGTGCGAATCTATATGTTTACATTGTTATCTATCATAAAATAATAATATATGTTTACGCGAAGAATATCTTAATGCATGTTGAAGTTATCAATACTTAAGCCGAACGGGATAAATATAGAGGTAAGAACATTTACAGAAGCACGTAAGTAGATAAATCACCTTTTTAGGGTCCGTAAAGGACGATCAGAGACCTTATCGATCCATGTGAAGGTAGGTTTAGGGTATAAAAGGACATCACTACCATCTCTGGGTGTGGAAGCTTGGTTCCTGCATCCCCCCATACTACTTCGGGTGAGACTTCAGTCCGCGCTTCGCGGATTGATGCTGAAAGGGCCAGTAGTGTAGGGATTTGCTTGGAAAATTAACGTTGAACCTAGGTCAGGGCCCACTAAGCCAATACTTCCTGATGCAAATAGGTGACCCTTCATCTCCCTTTTCTCCTATTTGTTGTGTTGTGTTATATTTTTTCCATGACTAGCCCACGTAGTTAACCAGGGGTTAGAGGGGGGGACGAAGCCTCCCCTTCGTTGTGTCAATTGTGTAGTGGGGGGGTCACAGGGGTTTTGAGGGGTGCTGGTAACCCCCCTCTATGGGGTCCGGGGTAGCGCCCCGGAAAAATTTGTTTTTGGACCCTATATTAGGTTGGGCAGACCTACCTATGGTTGTGCATGATTTTCGCACATGGTTTTGGACGTGATGGTTTTCAGTCCATGGTTTTGGACACAATGGTTTTTGGTCCATGGTATTGGATGCTTTGGCATGTATAAATATGTATTGTAACACTGAAAGGAACATAATGAAAAATCAAGCTGGTAGTCTCGGTTTTCGGATCCAGGGGAAAATCTCTGTGTATATGTGTTATTCTCTCACATTGTTTATTTTCTATATTTTATAATTCGTATGCAGGAATTTTTGTACAGGGTTAAAACCTACATTTGGTATCAGAGCTATTTTGGGCTCAAGGGGATTCCTTTTTTGCTGAGGGGTTTCGCTCGGGCCTGTGGTAGACCCTATTCAGTGGGAGATCTGCGAGATCGATTCTGGTGGTGAAAGGTCTAGGTCAGCGACGAAGGATACATATGCATAAGGAATGGTCCCCTAGTGGATCCTTTCCTATCCCCTTGAACCAGTTCATGAATATGATCGCAGGATATCACGGTCAAACCCCAAAGTCAACCACAAGATTGTTTCCAGAAAAAAATCCAAGTTTCATCAACACCTTATCATTTTCTTTTGGAATAGAAAATCGAAGGTTTAGCAATATAGCTTAGTTGGAATAAATATATTTAGGCTTAAAATACTCATGTTGTTATGCCAAAGATGCGTTATAAAAACAATGGTCACACTGTGATTTGGTGCGTGACAGATGATGTAATTTTTGAAACAGTTCGTTAAATTTCGTTTGCAAGCAATAGAATTGGTTTTGTGTGTGTATGCGTTGTGTTTATTGGAGATTATGGACTGATCCATGGAGGGCCTCTACGACCAATGATAGGTCTTTAACCAATTGCAATTAGGTTTCTTTTCATTCCTTGAATACTCTGTTTTTGTGTGAAGAAATGTAGTATGATGAGTTCGCCAATGAATCATTATATGTATGAGCAATTCCATTTGCTTTATACCTAGTTTAATCTCCTATTTTCATTGCTTTTTTATCTAGTACAACATGGTTATTTCATTTGCTTTTTATCTAGTGTAGTCCAACTGTGTTTACTTCTTAGTGTAGATGTTATTTAGAATATATTGTTTGAATGAAATTGAATAAGTAAAAGTGTGAGAGTCTTCTCCTTAACAATTGAATTTAGACAGTAATTCTTTACAGTTTGATAGAATAGATTTCTCTTTCACTTAGTGAATTAGAGATGCAGCATAAAGATTCAAGACAAAATTCCAATAGTCTAACAGAAGTAGAATTTAGAATCACTCTCATATCATCCATCAATTGATTCAATAGAGAATAACTCCTAAGAAATTAGTTGATAACTTTAGGGATTGAGACATTAATATAATCAACAACAACATCTCCATACTAATCTTAAGTTTAGACCCTAACAAGAACATAATGACATAAGGAATAACTTCTAGTACATATAGTGCACCTATACTTCATCAGTACATATACCTCAGTTGACAATTTTGTTGGCATTATGATACAAGTGTTGTCCTTGATGGAAACTCACACAGATGACAGATCATAGTGTAGCAGGTTAGTAGCAAAGAATTGATTATCAGACTATAAATAATGAAGAAATAAAAGTATATACGCAGGTTCACTATATACCAAGTCGTGTACACACGCAGGTTCACTATATACCAAGTCGCGTATATACACCAGGTTCGCTATCTACCAGGTAGGGTATACGCGCAAGTTATACATGCAGGTTCACTATAGACAAAGGCGCGTATACACGAGGGATTTATGATCAAAAGTTGCGTATGCGTATGCATGCACTTTCATGCACGGAAAAGCGCGTACATGTGGGAAAGCTTATTTTTGGGTCCGTGGTATTTAGACCTATGGTTTTGGACCTTGGTATTGCGTCTGAAGTGTTGAACCTAGGTATTGGGTCCCTAGTATTGGTTCTAAATGGTTTTGGACCATGGTATTGAGTAAGGCCTAAGACTATAAAAGGAGAAGAAGATCATTAGGCAAAGGCATTAAGAAAATCTTGAATATCTGATGAAGGACGAGATCCAATATGCAGGTTATGGGTTCATGATACCTTGCTTGATCTAAGCTAAGGAGGAATCTCAGCGGTTGATGGAGAACAAGATCTAAGGATAGATCAAGATATAATGGCTTGGAATGAATCATCTCTATACGGTATGATCTTGTTAAGTCTAGATATGTATACTGACGCATGTAATGTTCTGTAAATATTATGATCTGGGTATAACTTTGGAATACCTGCAAATCATGAATGAATATTTACAGATGTATATGCTAGTTGACTATGATAAAAGCGTGTACATACACAGGTTAGATACATATAAGTAGCGTATACCAAATGTGCTATGATGTTTGAAGTTACAGGTGATTTTGGTTGTTGATGAGTTCTGATGACTGTTTACTGGTGTCAATATTCTGCATATTCAGTTTGGTTGATTGTGTTTAGCTTCAGTGCTGATGGATGAGATCAATAATGGATCAGGATCATAATGAGTTATCTTTATGTGATCTGATGGACTAGATCTGGTTGCTAACTTATGTATTACCCTTGTATATGTAATGATCTAGGTATTTCTGAAGTCAGGAAATGTAGCGAAGTTATAAGTAAGTAATTGATGACATATATGCTGGTTCGCTTTGGTAAAGTTGCGTATATAAGCTGGTTCGGCTCTTCTAAGTAGCGTATGCACTCTGATGCATGACTTTTTATGATACAATGAGATCTGAATGTTGTTGCAGAGTTCTGTGTTCTGCTCTGTGTTTTGGTGACTGCAGTTTGTTGACTGGGTTTCAGTGATTCAGTATTAGGTGATTCAGACATTAATGATGCTAGTGTTGATTGATTGTGTGCTTCAATGATATTGATGGGTCCAGTATGAAAATTGGATTAAATGTGGCCTTCAGATTATGTTGTTGTGCTTCAGGAGTATCCAGTCTGAAAATTTATGAAACGTGGTACCTGGAGGAAGAAAGAGAAGGTTGTATCCTTCTGTAGGTCAGCACCTACGTACTAGTACATCAGCTAGTACAAGAGCAAAGGGGGTTGTAGCTCCCTTCCAGTAGCAGCTGGAAAACAAGTGAAGGTTGGAGCATTCAGTAGGCTGGTACCTACGTACTAGTAAAAGGATCAGCTAGTACAAGAGCTAAGGGGGTTGTACCTCCCTTCCAGGAGAAGTTGGAGAACGAGAGAAGGTTGTAGCCCTCTATAGGTAGAAGCCTGCGCACTGGTATAAGACTGCACCAGTACAAAAATATTGTAAAAAGAAGTTTCTTATAAAAGAATATAGAGATTACTTGCAGTAGGTGGTTTTCACCCACATTGGGTTTCCACCTTATATCATGGTGTTCATGTGTGCTTCTTGTGTGTGTTGATCTGTTCTGTTTTACTGCTCTTGTTTACTGTTCATATGGCCAATAATGCTCTGATGCACTCATTAAGGATCAACTAACTGAATCATAAGTTTACTAGATATATGCTTGTTTCACTACACACAGCTGCGTATACACGCGGTTTGCCTTAACTGAAGTAGCGTATATGAATCTTAATATGGAAATGAAAAAGTTATATTAATTTGATAATACTGATTCACATCCCCCCCCCCTTAGTATTATTTCCAACAAATTTATGATTGAAAATTTAAAGACATTAAATTGGCCAAACATTTTGGCGCCATTGCCGAGGAAGTATAAATAGAAATTAAGAAAAGAAAAATCAAAACGTGATATGCGTAGGGATAGAGACTCTAGAGATAGATTTGTAGGGTGAGGAAGAAGTTTAATTCCCACAAATCCACTCACTTCACCTAGAATTCGAGAATCCACACCACTTACTCAAACCCGAATTCCTTTTAGAGGTCGACAAAGGCTTCCTAAAATTTCAAGCTCAGAAATCCAATCCAAAACTTCACCCACTTCCTCTACTAAAGTTGTAATTGAAGAAAATCCTACATCCCCCACTACAGGAGTAATTTATCTATCCTCCACTTGTGAGCAAATTTTTGGAGAAAAATTAGAAGTTCCTAGTGAAGAAGAGGAATTAGAAACTTATTTTGAACAACCATTGACAGAGGAACTAGAGAGATTAGAAGAACACTTTAATAGTTCCGAAGAATCTATCATGGCTGATGAAGGGGAAGGAGAGGTACATAATGTCCATGGTGAGGAAATTAGGATTGGAGGAAGGGGTAGAGGTAGAGGTGGAGATAGGAATAGAGGAGGGGGTAGAGGCAGAGGAAACCAAGATCCTTCTGGATTTCCTATTCTTGATGAATATATAACCCTCACAATGAAAAATATATCACCCTCAATTCTTCCTAATTTCCACGGAAAAAGAAACGAAGACCCAGATACATTTCTTCTCAAATTTGAAGTATTATGCAGATCGTATGACTATCTGCATGATGCTCAAAAGTTAAAATTGTTCCCTGCTACATTAAAAGAAAACATTAAAATGGTTCATGAGTCTAGGAGTGCATTCTATAACAACATGGGGACAAATGAAAGAGGCTTTATTAGGAAAATATAGAGATTATTGTAAGCCTAGTAACCTTAAAGATGAAGTCTTCAAAATGACACAAAAAGAAGATGAAAATCTTGAAGATTTAGTAGAAAGGTTTGTTTACAATGTTAAAAGAGAAAAAATGGATAATTTGGATGAAGAAACCTTAAAAGCCCTCTTACTCAAAGCTATTAAAGATGAGTGGATCGATATCCTTAACCTAACTAGGAAGGGAGATATTTCCCAACTACCATTTGTAGATACTTGTGATTTATGTGTACATATCTCAAGGGGTAAAGCACGAGTTGGAAGGAGTCCTAGAAACCCTCTCTTGTCAAGAATTAATAAATCTACAGTTGGGACGATCAACAGGGTAGAATTAGGAAATTTGCTTGATACCTTCAAAACAAATTTTTTAGGGAGCCTAAGTGAGTAGATAGACACCCTTACAATACAAAACAAGCAAAATTATGAAAATGTTGCATTATCCATCTTCTATCGCAAGTGTCGAAAGAAACATGCTCTAAGAGAGTGTCCCTTAGATTCAAAAGCCATAGAAACTCGTGTCATATGTGGAGATAATCATGATATGAAGGAATGTCCATCCTTACTAGGTCTCAAGGCTGTATTTAATGATGAAGGAATATCATAACTAGTAGACCCTCTCTACTTTATAGCCAAAATACCATGGAAAAATCCCCAACCAAATCAATCACAAGGATTCATACCACAACAATTTTCCTAGTTTTCACAAAATAATTGGAATTCAGCCTGGCAGCCTTGGGCTTAGCCACAGTTACAACCTTGGAATCATGGATGGCAAAATCCTTATGGAGCCTATGCTCAATATCAACAATACTCGCAGTCTTACCTTCCATCACAATTTCTACCACCATCTAATCAAATTCCCCAAGCTAACCAATTACCACAAATTCCAGTTCAGAATCAAAACCCATAGCTCTCCCTACCATTTCCACAAAAACCAAATCAATTACCCGCTCAACCACTTCTGAATCCTAATAATAAAATGCCACAACAACCAGTGTACAACATGGAAGGGAAAAATCCTCAAACTTATGTAATAACTCCATTAGACCTAAATAATGTCCAATTAAGGTCTGGAAGAATGTTACCACAAAAACCCCCTGTGGTCATTCAAGAAACAAGATCCAATCTTCAAAAACACAAAAACCAATCAGAAGAAGGGGAGACCTCTCTCCCTCAGAAGGAGAATAAACAAACAGAACAAGTTCTGATAAACACTCCCATCATAGAACAACCCTAGGTATCAATTATACCACCTTTCCCCGAACAGTTGAAAATTGATGAAGGAGTAGAAAAACAAATTATCTTACCTGATTACAATATGATGGATGAATTAAGAAATGTTTGTATTAAGATTCCTTTATTACAAGCCATAAAAGAAATACCAATTTTGGAAAAAACAATTAAGGAACTAAGTACACAAAGATGAGGGAGAAAAAGAAAAGACATAAAAAGAATTCAGTTAGTTGGAAAAATTGCAGACGTTATGATGGGGAAGACGAAAATTCAAAAATACTTAGATCTAGGAAGCCCCACTGTAAAAATTCACATCAATGGAACTGAAATACCAAACACACTCATTGATCTAGGAGCAACCATAAACATAATGAGAAAACAAGTTATGGACACACTTAAGCTTCCTAACCTTCAATAAACACCAACCTTATTGAAATTAGCAGATAGGTCTGTGATTAAACTTGATGGTGTGTTGGAAGATGTTTTTTTATCCTTAGATTCTAGGGAATATCCTATTGATTTCATGGTCTTAATGCCCAAGAATAATTTAGGAGGAAATCCATTAATTATAGGAAGACCTTGGTTAGCTACAACTGATGCTTCCATTCGTTGTAGATCTGGTGACATGTTTATCTTAGATGGAAATTCTACAAAGAAATTTACATTATATCCTCCTGCAAGAATAATAATAGATACATAAACTGAAGAATGGATAGAAGATGAAGAAGATATACAACCTATTTTTACTACTGAACAAGTAAAAGAGGAAGAATAAATTCTAAATCTATTGGAAAATAATAAATCTTCCTCAAATTATGATTGTAGTCGCAATGAGTATCTCTCATTCAAATAGGTATCATTGCTTTCCATGGAAAAATTTGGGAATTCGTCGATACAAATCTTTCCAGGAAAAACATTGAATGTCAATGAAAATCTAGAAGAAGTGCAAAAGAATCAATTGATAGAAATTTTTATAGAAACATTCTTCTGCTTTTGCATGGGAATACACTGACATGAGAGGGATTGATCCTAAAACTTGCATACATCTTATCTACATTGAACATAATGCAAGACCGGTTAGATAGCCTCAATGGAGAATGAACCCAAATTTAAAAGAAATTGTTAAAGAGGAGTTGCAGAAATTGTTAAATGTAAATTTCATCTATCCAATATCTAACAGTTAGTGGGTTTCACCCCTAGTAATTGTTCCTAAGAAAAATGAAAAATGGAGAGTGTGCATCGATTACAGGGAACTAAATAAAGAAACATTAAAAGACAACTTTCCACTACCTTTTATAGATCAAGTCTTAAACACATTAGCAAGAAAAAAATATTTTTCCTTCCTGGACAGGTTCAGTGGATATAACCAAATTCAGGTAGCCCCTGAAGATCAAGATAAAACCACGTTCACTTGTCCATGGGGAACTGATGCTTACCAAGTACATCCCTTTGGATTATGAAATGCTCCAGCAACATTCCAAAGATAAGTCCTCGGAATTTTCTTTGATCTTATTCATGATTGTGTGGAATTGTACATGGATGACTTCACAGTTTAAGAAGATTCTTTCAATGAAGCATTGGAAAATTTGGAAAAAGTATTAATAAGATGTAAAGAAAAAAATCTCCCATTAAGCCATGAAAGATGTTTCATGGTGTTTAACGAAGGAATTGTTTTAGGTCATCATATCTGAGGAGATGGAATCAAGGTAGACTCATCTAAAGTTGAAGTCATTTCTAAGTTATCAGTGTCAAGTTGTCAAAAAGATGTTAGAAATTTTCTCGGTTTTACTGTATATTATAGGAGATTCATAGAAAACTTCACAAAAATTGCATCCCCACTCTTTAAATTGCTCACCAAGGACTGTGAATTCAATTGGGATTCTAAATGTCAAGTTGCCTCTGAAACTTTGAAAAATAAAATTTCTAAAGCACCTATCTTAAAAGGACCTAACTAGAAATTTCCTTTCCATATCTCAACAGATGCTTCAGATTCAGCCTTAGGAGTTGTGTTGGGACAAAAAGATCTTACTCCTTATGCAATCTATTATACCAGTAAAAGTTTAACTCCTACAAAGTTAAATTATACTGTAATTGAAAAGGAGTTTGTAGTTGTAGTTTATGCCATTAACAAATTCAGACATTACAAAACTCGCTATGAAACTTTTTTTCACACAGATCATTCTGCCATTAGATACCTAATGAATAAACCAGACACTAATGGAAGAATAACCAGATGGCTTTACTGTTACAAGAATTCAATATAACCATTCTAGATAGGCCATGAAAGCAGAATACAATTGCCGACTTTTTGTCTAGAATAAAAAATGAAAATAAAGATCAACCCGTAAAGGATAAATTTCCTAATGAATATCTTTTTGCAGTATCTACTAAATCACCTTGGTACGCAGATATTGCTAACTATTTAACTACAGGAAAAAATGCCATTTCATTTATCTCCTAGATAAAAGAGAAGAATAGTCCACAATAGCACATCTCATTCATGGATAAATGAAGAGTTATACAAGACACGACCAGATCTCATCATCAGAACATGTGTTTGAGAGGATGAAATAGCAGAAATACTTAAAGCTTGCCACGATGAGCCATGTGGGGGGACATTTTCCTGACAGAAGGACTGCTTACAAAATCTTGCTTTTAGGATATTATTGGCCTTCCATTTTCAGGGACACCAAAGAATATGTTAAAGGATGCGGCAATTGTCAAAGAATGGCAAAACCCATTCTTTCAAATTAAATGCCACTGCAACCACAGGTACTCATCAAACCATTTGAGAAGTGGGCACTAGATTTTATTGGACCAATCAGCCCACCTTCAAAGCAAAAGAAGTATATTCTGGTATGTATTGATTATGTCACTAAATGGGTAGAAGCTAAATCACTTCCTTTTGCTACTGAAAATGTTGTAGTTTCTTTTCCTTTTTAGGATATTTTTACTCGTTTTGGTGCTCCAAGAGAAATTGTAACAGATCAAGGAACACATTTCACATCCAAATTAGTGTAGAAGTTTGTGAATCAATAAAAAATCAAATATCGAAAGTCCACTCCATACCATCCACAAGCCAATGGACAAGTTGAGTCCACAAATAAGGTGATTGAAGAAATCCTTACCAAGACTGTACATCTACCTAGAAAGGACTAGGTGGAAAAGCTTCCAGAAGCTTTACGGGCCTACAAAACTACATGGAGAAATACTACAGGACATACTCTCTATGAACTTGTTTCTGGGAAGCAAGTCTTACTGCTGATAGAGTTCGAGATCCAGACCTATAAGACAACAGTCCACTTAGATCTTGACTTCTCAGAAACACAGAAGCAAAGGATGAAAGAACTAAATGAACTTGATGAAATCAAACAAGAATCCCGCCAGAGAACTAGCCTAGTTCAAAAACAGATATCTAGATGGCATGATAAGTACATTAAGAAAAGGAAATTTCATCCAGGAGATTGGGCATTACTCTTTGATTCAAAATTCAAGAATTTTCAAGGGAAATTCCAAACCCACTAGCTTGGACCTTATGAAGTTGAAAGTGTTTTTGACAATGGTGCAATTAGAATCAAGACTATTGATGAAGAGAAATTCTTCTATTAGTAAATGGACATCGACTCAGATTGTACTAGAAGCCATGACAAAAGGGTAGTTTGTTAAAATGTTCCAAGATAATTCAGAATTGAAAATGATCAAGAAGAATTATTCTTCTTTTCCACCTTAAATTTTTTTACTCAATTTACTTTCTAAAATAATATATATATATATATATATATATATATATATCATAAAAAAGGTATAAACATGAAAACCAACATGTTGTTGGCAGGTTTATACAGAAAATTTAGAGTGAAAACCAATTTTTGTTGGCACTTCAAATTTTCCTTTCAAAAAGAAAATAATAAAGTTCCTTTATTAAATTTTTTTTCTTTCTCAGATGCAAAATCAACAACTTTCCGCAACTCGAACAAGTTTCCATAGCTACGACAAGTTTATGTAGCCTAATAATTTTTTTTTTAGCCTACAATGACACTTGGTGATTTGAATTGAAAGACAACTGACAAAGCAAAGTACTAGCAGGAGATCTCAAAACGACAAACAAGGTTAGCAAAGTGGATCAAAGGTATGTGCTACTTTAATTTAGCAATAGGGATTGATATGCTTCATATATGACTAAGAAGACATAGTACTTCATGATCACGTAATTAAGGGTGATCATTATAACTTAAGGGTGATGGTTGCCTAACAAAATATCATAAGCCACCACTTAAAAGTCATGTCACTTCCTCATTCCAAATCCGCCAAAGTAATTATCAAATCATCATTTTAAATGGGCCTAACGGTCCGATTCATTCCTATAACCCTTATTATAATCCACCTGTTCCTACATTCCTCTAAACTTTCATAGTGACTCCATCCTTCTGCCACTTAACAAAACCCTACCAACACCATTCTCTTATTAAGGTAACCGGTCTTTTCGGAAAATCATCCTCCATAATGGGGATAATTATTCGAACTGAGCCAGCAGGGAAGAAATTCTTGAAGGGATACCCTCAGACAGTTCATTGAAAAATTCAACGATTTTCACAGGGAAGTTACCAAGACATTTGCACGCTCGTTTGATGGAACTGAAGCCGAAATAGGAGACATTAAGATCACCATAACGGAGTCCATGAATGCAGAGGCTACTGAATTACCAAGGAGCAGGGAAAAATGGTTCAAGAACAGGGGAATTAATGGAGAAGATTGGAAGCTCTTCCTCAAAAAGCCAAATATGGACACCAATTTCATCAAGAAAGGTATTCCCAGCACAATGCTTAAGAGTGAATGGAGAAATTTATTGCTTATACTTAAAAAAATTGTCATCTGTGAGGGTCAATTTGGGTATATGTATTTTTACCATGTTAGGATGATGATGCATTGATCCAGGTGGCTCCAGGGAGAGATAGAGGAAAAAGAGGGCTTATGGAAGCTCATAAATCAAAGTGATCATAATGCTTTTAAACCAGGACTAGAGCATAGATCTTGTCATCCTGATCGTAGCAGTGTGAACGATTCGTCAATCCGAGCTCGTATGAGGGAGAACGAGCCAGTCAAATTTTTGGTAAAAGTTGGACTGTGGGCTAGGTTTAAGTGTCCTACAATTTGACCGACCTCGGGGCATGAAACCTAGGTCTCGAAAGCGAGCGAATTTGTTGGATCGTAAATTTGTCTAATATCCCCTATATTAGACAAATTTGAAAAATATGTTTTATAAAATAAAAATAAAAATAAAAATTTGAATGAGGTGGTCCAAACTATATTACAAATTTTATTATTAAAAGGCTAATGGGCCATGAACCCCGTCGGCCCAACCGCACCAAATAAGCAGAAACTTCAGTTATTACTTTGCGATCAATAGAGGAGAAAGAGCGTAACAGATTGGCCATGTTTATAAACTATACCAGAGATTGACTAAAGCAGCGTTTATCTACTCAGCAATTGTAGAACAAAAGCTTTTCGAAGGCTTCCTGGTTGGCTTTAGACTCTGTCTGTAGTTTATAACTCAGGACTAGAACAGGGCTTTGATACCAAATAAGATGATGGACTCAGTAACTTACTTGAACCTCTGAAGAGTATGCTGAAATGCCTCACACCAACTCGAGAAATACGAGGACACGCAACTCCTTCGCTTCTTCAACTCGCTTTACAATCTCGCTTTACGATGATCTTGGAACAAACTGTCCTCAGACAGGCAGCCCAGCAGGCTTAAGAATTAATTCAAATAAAAATGTTACATACCAAGTTATGCCTCAGAGAGTAGAGCTTTCCAGTCTCTAGTCTCTTACAACACAGAATACAAACACTCTTTCAAACACTCACACACTCTGATACACACTCTATCTACAAGACTCATACTTATAAGTAAAAACACATGAGAATTATTGAGGGTCCTTGTCAGACATTACTTAGTCTTGATGGTGTCTGCTCAATATTCTCGAGTACAATAATTAAAAAGAAAGATGCACTACCAAGGTCCTTTCGGACTTCAGTCATTGTCATATCCAAGATCAGGATCAGATTCAGATGAGGAAGAGGGAAGCTTTTGCTTTTGCCAAGATTTATTTAACCATTCTAAATATTTTGTCTCCCATGTGTGGTCTTGTTGCTCTTGAGCATATTGGTACAAGTCTACGAACAAGGTTGCCTTTTCTTCAGATACCTTCTCTTTTCCTTTTGATGTGGCTTCTTTTTATTTTGTCGAGATGATAGAAGATTCCTCTTTTAGTGGTGCCCGTGAGGATTGTCCCGTATCTAACTCTATCATATCTATCGTGACATAGAGATTATTTTGTGGGAAGATGTATGCATTGTCAGCCTTTGTCCATCGATTAACATAAGCCATTGGATCAATCTCTATGTCAAGAAAGGAATCTTTCTTGCTTTTACGGAACTCAGGCATTGTTAGGACTGACAATTCAACTCCATCTAATAATTCCCACTTGAAGATTTGAAACATGCTGACAGAGCGTTTTATAGAGCATTGGATCCACAACTTGCAATTATGATTGATATTTTCTTGTTGTTGCCATCCTAATTCAAAAATCATATAAGAGCAAACCTTGGTTGACAGTAATAAATTTATCAAACATACCACATCATCACTTCAGTTTCCGGCCATGACACTAATAGTAATTAATTTCTTTTGATTAATCAGCATTAATTACTCCAAATCTTCCTTGAAGTCTCTCTAATGTTCGAATCATGGACAATTTTTCGGGTAGCCTGAGACTATGGAATTCCTTTAACCAAAGAGTGATTTTCTTGATTTCTTCTTGATTGTTGGCTATCATTGATGAAACAACTCTATCTGGTCCATATAACTGTGCAAAAGGATTTGGGACAATAGGATTTCGGAATTCTAAACTTTGATAATCCCAAGGTGTAGAGAATTTTCTCAGATATTGTAATGTCCTTTCAACACATTGAGAAGTTGTGGTCTGTGGCTTCTTTTGGCAACGTCCATCTTTTATTTCCCAATCTGCAAATGGTTCAAAAAGTTCATATTGGGGAAGTGAATCTGTACCTGCAAAATTTTCATTATTTCTTTGAAGAAATGCAGCATCAAGTTCTTCAAAGAGATCAGGAATTCTCAAAGATTTCAAAAATATTCCAACCCTTTCAGTCATATTAATTTCATCCAAATCTAACATTTTGGCAGAGGTGTAGACAACAAAAGAGAAATCTATTCCTCTAATTATCTGGTAATAATTCAAAGTTTGCAAAACCTTGATCATGGCTTCAGTGTATTCTTTGGTCCAGTAATCATCAAGAGTTTTAAAATAAAGTTTCACTTTCATATTAGGTAGAGGATATACCTTTACGAACTCTTCATCTAGACCCAAAAAAACACCACCATTTTTGGACTACCAGGCCTGACATCTCTGTATCCACTGATTTCTTCTAAGTCTCAGTACAATAACCTTTTTAATTTCATCAACCAAATCACCAAGTACTAATTCAAGAATTTGAAATCTTTTAACAAAGGTTTCAAAATTATCATCTGCAGGAGTCTTACCAGGAAGATTAAAAAGATCGGTTCTTTGCATGTGAACATGGACTTTGTTCATTTCTCTGGTCAGAGAATCAGCCGAATAATTGGAGTTACCTGGAACCCATTCAACATCAAAATCATACATTTGAAACCAAATTTTCCATGCCAAGAGTCGTCCTCTTGCGAGTTGTTTTGAAACTTTTGCTGACAAGAAATATTTGAAATTCATCAAATCCGTTCTTATCAGAAACTTGGCAGGAGCTAAATATAACTCAAATTTCTGTATGCCATTGAAAATGACAAGAGTTTCTTTTTCTGCTGGAAATTTATTTATTTATTTTTATTTTATTTTTTTCTGGTGAATTAAAAATTCTCCAGATGCATATGCACATAAAGTTTCTTCTTTTTCTCCCTTTCTTTCAAAAAGAACTGCTGCCCAAAAATTATCAGAGGCATCAGTCTGAAGGATCAAGAATCCATTACCTGGAGGTTTAAGCTCAAGGAGATTTTGAAATTCAACTTTTAACAATTGAACTGCTTTCGTAGCTTCGGGTGACCATCCAGAATGCAAATGTTTGCGAATTGGAGCAGTTTTTTCTGATAGTCTAGGAATATATTTATGTACATAATTTAAAATTCCTAGAAATTGTTGAATCTTTTTACATCTTGCAGTTGATTAGGAAATTCAGATAACTTGGTTAATACATGGGGCTACATCTGAATTTTTCCATCTATAACATGAATACCTAAAAAATCAATACTGTCTTGAAACAAAATCATTTTCTTTTTGGAAAAAACAATACCATGTTGTTTTGCTTCTTCAAGGAATGTCTGTAAATGCTTCAGATGTGATTCAAGATCTTGACTGTGAACCAAAATATCATCAATATATACAACAATAAAATCATATTTACCAAAGATATGATCCATTCTTCTTTGAAAGAACGTTGGAGCATTCTTCAGACCAAACGGAACTACTCTCCATTGGTAAAAACCTGCGGGACATGTGAAAGCGGTTTTGTGGCGATGATCTTCTTTGATTTGTATCTGGTAATAACCATATTTCATGTCGAACTTACTGAAGATCTTTATGTTCTGGATTTTCTGCATTATTGTTTCCTGGCGTGGCAAAGGTTAATTAAAGCTCTTTGTGATTGCATTCAAAGGCTTTTAATTAATAACCATTCTATCTTTTCCTCTGACTATTTCAGAGTGGTTTCTCACCAGGAAAGCAGAACAGGAATAATGTGAAGAACTTGGTTCAATCAACTGAAGTTGTAGTAGTTCTTCAATTTGCTTTCTTATTTCCTTTTCATCGTTTGGAGTGCAGGGTATCAGTTTGCCTTTAACCCCGTTATCATGGAGAGTGATTATGTCTTGCTGGGGACTCTCTACACTCCAGAATGCTTGAGGATTCTCAAAACAACATTTCAACAATTCATCAAAAATAGTCACTTGTTCAGGAGACCAATCAGGATTTCTATTTGCTTTTTGTTTTGACTGACTCCTTTTCTCATAAGTCTGCAATGCCTCTTGCCAATCATGGGACTCATTTTGGGGTTTTTTGATCCCTGCCTTCTTTTGACTATTTTCCCTTCTAGCTTCGGAATTAGCCAGGGTCAATCTTGGAACTAAAATTGCCTTCTTTTTTATATTGAAGATAATTTTATCTTCGTTGATTGTAATGGGCAATACGAAATTAATAAATGGCATTCCAAGAAACAAACTTGCAGAGGCATCATAATGTTGAATTGCAGAAAATTTTACAATACTCCCCCCAACTTTCAAAGAAACATTATCAACATAATGGGTGAGATTGACGGAGCCACCAATGGTCTCAGAAATTAAAATATTCTATAAAGGCTTCCATAAACCTTTAAATAATGAGGGGTGGGCTAGATTGTTGGAGTTGCCAATGTCGATGAAAGCATCCACAACAATCCATTCTCCTTTGACGAGAACTTCAACAGGAATATAGAGAAGATTGTTAGTCTTAACAATCTTTTTGAGAAATGAACTTTTGTCAGTATTAACAGATGTGGAAATAGGCAGAGATGAGGATGAGGGAGAAACTGTCTTTAGATATGGGCAAAAAGAATTCAACGTGGACTGTGGAGGCAGAGAATTTAAAACGGATATTGAATTCTTAATACCTTGTTCTATAGAAGCAGAGTTTAGAGCAGAGACAGTATCATCTGAAAAATATTCAGATGTCTCATTTGTATATATTCATCTGAGCTATATTCATCGCTAAAGTGCAATTCAGGTTCATTTTCTGATTCAGAACAATCATAGAAAATATTCATTTTCTGACAAGTATCTGGGACTAACTCAGTATTGGACAGAGAAGCATCAATTAAGATATATACATCTGATACTTCATCTTGAGAATCAACAATGGACCAGTTATCTACAAAATCATCAATTTCTATACATGCTTTCAATTTGTTCGAAGAGCTTTTTGGACATTTTCGGGCAAAATGACCTTCTTGCTTGCATATAAAACATGCATTGTCTCTTTTTGGTTGCCTGCGTTTTTTCAAATATTTGAACTTTTGGAATGGTCTTCTGGGGTTGGCTACTATCTTGGGTCTGAACTTACCATATCTTTTAGATATTCTCTTTTTAAATGGTGTCCATGGTAATACAGAACGACAAACATCAAGACCAGGAGAAAAGTCTTGAGCTTTCTTCTGCCAACAAAGATATTTAACCTTTTCCTGGCACCTAAATAAGAGATCTATCCAATAAGTCTGATCAATATTTTTGCCTTGAATTTCCAGATCTTTCATTATCATGTCACCTAAATTTCCAGGCAACTTTGACAAGAAGGAAATCTTTTGAGTAGAATCATTGGTAAGATTAGCTTTATAGATCTTAGCCATATAATCATTACCAAATTGTTCTAGAAACTTCAAATCTTTTAATTCCATTCTTGTTAGATATGTTATAATTTAATTCCTTTCATCAGCTGGTTCAGGAACAAACTGAGTTTTGAGTAGCAATTCGAATGTAGCTAATCCTACAGCAGCTAAATTCATTCTTTCTTCTTCTGATGGTCCCATCCACCAGTCATGGACAATTCCGGCCATCCGTTTCTCTGCTAAGGCAAAAATAGTAACCGAAGGAACCGTCAGGCCATGATCCTTTCCGGTCCACCCAACACCAAACAACACATTAAACGTAATGTATGGGGGTGTTAAAACATGCCATGAATTAAATGTGAGGCCAGTGGGGATTGAACCCGCCCGACCCACGTGCATCGACCCCCACCGAGTGGCCCCATGAACAAATTAACACAACGAACCCAACACATCAACGCACCTCCATTTAGTTATCAAACGGTTATGTAATGTAAAAAGGGAGGGGCAGGATTTAATCCCTCGAGCCCTCCTCAACCATTTACTTTCTTTACCAATGCACCAATGGCCAATGTTGGTAACTTTGCCTGAAATTTTATATATAAACCTATCATTTGTTCAATGCGTTGAGGGAGGTCGGATGGGAATAGAATGAAGCCACGTGATGTAGAATGGAACGGAGGCCAAAGACTGACATGTTTTTCGAGACAACCGTTGTTTAATTGTTTTGCAGGTGGAACCATGATTTCGGAAAGAAAACACAGGTGGAACCATGATTGAGTGAAATTCTCAAGAGGGCAGAATTTTTGCAGTGTCCAAATTGGACAAATTTTATATCGATCTTACACCTCTCAGTGACATGAACCTGATGGCGCAGTCAGTTTCCTGATCTGAGTAGCAGATTTTCAGATGACCCGGAGGAGGGAATCTTTGAGGAATCTAGGGGGAATCTAAAAGATTCCTTAAGCCCTAGATTTTCATTTTCTCAAAATTCAGAATTTGGCAATAGATTTTGTACCATTCGATGCCATGAATCTGATGGTGCAATCATATTCTCCATTTGATCATTCTATTTTTTGGCCACTTTTCAAAGTGGAGTGCAAGTGTCAACATTCAATGTGTGACAAGTCATTCCATGAGATTCGACGTCGTGAGATTGATGGTATGACCAGCTACAACAGTTTGACATCCTTTTCTTCAGATGGTCCCAGGATGTGAGGTATATGCAGTGTGGTCATGTACTTCTTTTTCTACGAGATGCATTGTGCTACATAGATCATTGTTTAATGTTTGATATGGGATCTTGTTTTCTTACTTGTTTCATGATTCTTGCTTGATGTAATGCAGAATCACCTGTGGGATGTACTTGTTGTCATGATTCTTCATGTTTTGTTTGAGATCCCTTTGTTGTTATGTTGATGGGATACTCATGCGTTGCCATGTATGTTTGCATTGAGATCCCTTTTATGCCATGTTGGCGGGATGCTCATTATCATCATGCATGAGTTTAGGTCATATGGATAAGAGTCCTTTTTGAATGAGAGTTCCTGTAGCAGAACATCTCTTGGAGCCACTCCTGCGTGAGGTCATTTTCCTTGTATGATAGCGACATCACTACCTATTTACATCATCACTATTGACAGCACTTAATGTAACGACCTACACCATCTTGACACCAGGGCCCGGAGATGTAGTCCCTCCTAGACGAACTCCATTATCAATGTCTCATGTTTTATGTTGTTGATTCTTGTCATGTTCTTCTTCTTTACAAGATGCACATGTGTTCAATTATGCTATGTTAAATGCAATTCTAATCACATCACGAAAGAAAAATATCTTGGTTAAATCTGGGAGTTGAGTCAACTCAGATTAAGTTTGGTATTAGAGCGGCCTTTGCATGGGTGTGAATTCAATCGTGAACAATGGAACGTGCAACAACAAAGGATGAAAAAGCAATGTATGAGACCATGCTCAAAATTTCCCAAAGGGTGTAAATAATGTATGAAACTCTACAAAAAGAGATGGATGAAAAGGAGCAATTGCAGCTTCAGTTGCAAGCCACAGAAGAGGCCCTGGAAGAACTAAAGCACAACAACCAAAGTCTTCAAACAGATAACATTGAATTGAAGATGCTTCTACATGAAGAGAAAGAGGAGAAACATAGTTTGCTATGACAACTACAAGCAAAGGACGAGGCCTTGGAAAAGCTGCAGCGTGACCCATGTAAGGTAAAAAGTAGTTCTCCATCTTCATGTATATTTCCTGATGATGATTTCGCTATTTTTGAAAATCATACCATGAGAATTGGCTCCAAACTGTTGAAGAAAATGGGTTATGAATGAAAAGGCTTGGGCATTAAAGGCCAAGGCATTGTCAACCCCATCAAAGTAGAAGAATTACCCCATCAGGCAGGACTTGGGTATGTCGGAAAGGAATGTAGAATTTTTCTACAAATCAGCTAGTTCTGATACCATGTAGAAATTCCCACCTGTAGATCACCTGATAATGCAATATACTAAAGCAAAATACTTTATCTACTTCTACAAACAATTTAGTAGAAGCTTAATCAAATTTGAGCAACATCAATAAGAACACATATAACTGATAAGAAGGAATCAATCGCACATAACATAGAAGATATAACCCAGGGAAAGCCTCAGCCTAAAACCCCAACTTTGTATTATCATAAATAGGATTTATACAAAGCCTTAGTTCTCACGCAGGTAGTCAACTTTCAGTACAATCCTCATAGATGAAGATGGAAATACATCGGGATTACACAAAGCCTTATCTCTCACAGCTAGCCAGCTCTCAGTGTAATCCTCCTGGATGCTCATAGGCAATCAAGACTTCTTTTAATACTTCTCCTCTGCCCTCCAAGCCTCCTATTTCCTTGCGCAGTTTTTCCTGTGTGATCCTCCTGTTACCAAGTGTAACACTGATCTCTCACATTGATCTCACACCCTGTAAAACTGCACAATCCTCAAGGAACCTTGATCCTTCTGCTTGGATGATTTTCCTTTATAGGAAAAATCCATCCAACTAATAGTACATTGTCCCTCCTCTGATCTCAGCTGGGTCTTTCTATCAACTGACATGCATGAGTTATTTATGAGAGAATATTCAGTTATCTGAAGTGCAACAGTTACATGCATGCAAGAATTAACTAACTGAACTCACATTAATTTAAACAAACTGTTTAAATCAAATATAATTGGACTTGACTCAGTTAACTAAGCCAACTAATTACTACTCAATATAGAACTCATCCTTATCTCTTTAATTAATGGATAAATTCCTCAATTAATAGAGAAATTGTTGCATGCCCTCACATAGACTTCATGTTTGATTTTTCACAACTAATTAACTCATGGAGAATTAATTTATTTATTTTGAAACAACTGTTAAGTTCAAATTCGAATTTTACTTCCTATTTCTAGTCCAGGGATTGACTAAAATAGGAATCCATACTGAATTGCTAAAAATAGAATGTTATTTTTAGCACTTCCATTTTTCATTCCTTGTTGCTCAATCCAGCACTTGTACCCAAATTGCTATTTATAGCAATGTTATTTTGAGCACTTCTATTTTTATCATTTCTTGTTGCCATTTTCAACACTCCCTCTCAACAAGAAAGGTTTCAACTCGAACCCGATCCTGTACCTTTGGAATGTTATGCATGCAACACTTCTACCAAGTGTGGTTGCCAGCAACTCTCGGAACAAAAAAACTCCCAACTAACCTCTCTGTTGGGCTAGAAACATACTCTGATGTTGAAGCTCTACCTACTGCTGACAAGTGCTCCCTCTCTGACCTCTGCACTACTACAACATCTCCATGCATCTAACACTGTTGCACACCTCTCTTGCCATCCTGCACTAGTGCAACACACTTGAGCCTCTCGCATTGCTGCAGCCTGCTAGCTCTGCATTGTCTTGGGATTCCTGCATTATAGCTCTCTCTGCCTCTCCATCCGCATTTGTCTCTACCCAATCAGTCAGTCCTACTACTCCTCATCGGGGCTCCTGTAGCAAAGTCGAATCAAAGAGGTTAAGTACCTCAAGTATCCTACCCATCCTCCTTGGGATGATCACTCCACATCGCCCCACCTCCTACCTAGAAGTATGGTTGCATGTGATCCCTCTACCCACCTAGCTTGAAGTTTCCCCCTACTGGAGGTCTCTGCATGAGTATATGCCTCCACTCTGTCTCCTCTCGGCTTCCACAGTTGTGGCTGCTCCACAACCTCCTGAAGCTGCTTCACCAATTGTGGCTCCTCCACAATTGTTTGAGACTTCTTCTGGCACTGCATGTTGAGAGGTAATGTACTCTCCCTCTCAACCACCAAGTATCTAACATTTTCCTTACTCCTCAAGCATTTGCATGCATCTTGTACCTCAAGTGCATATAGGTTCTTGGCTAGCACACCAATCTGTTTCCACTTTCCCGTCGTCACAAAATTTTATGGAAAAAGAGTTGATTTTAAATCATCAATATATCCCTCATCCAAACTCCGATTCAGCCGATTTTTTTTTTTTGAATTTGGGTATTTTTCCACAAGGAATCCAAATCTTCTTCTTCTTCTTCTTCTTCTTCTTCTTCTTCTTCTTCTTTTTTTTTTTTTTTTTTTTTTTTTTTTTTTTTTTTTTTTTTTTTTTTTTTTATATTTTAATTTATTTATTTATTTATTTTTTCTGAAAATTTTGTACAGAAATTTTCAGATCTTCTCTGCAAACTCTCGGCCCAAAACTCAAAACTTTGAAATCTCCTCTCAGTATATTTTTCTCTCCTTTGATCACCTTTGCTCCGATACCATGTAGAAATTTTTCTACAAAACCTCACTCTGATACCATGTAGAATTTTTCTACAAATCAGCTAGTTCTGATACCATGTAGGAATTCCCACCTATAGATCACCTGATAATGCAATATACTAGAGCAAAATACTTGATCTACTTTTACAAAAAAATTACTGGAAGTTTAATCAAATTTGAGCAACATCAATAAGAACACATATAATTGATAAAAAGGAATCAATCACACATAACACAGAAAATATAACCTGGGGAAAGCCTTAGCCTAAAACCCTAACTTGGTATTAGTAACCAAGGAATAACTCAACCATTGGAGGTTGTGCAGAGACCTCGATTTGTAGGCTTGAGATACACCAAGGGAGAATGCTTGAAGGTGTCAGATTCTTCCAAGACATCATTGAAATCATCGAGGAAAGAGAATGATGGGAAAACATCCCCATCATCCGATGGCAATGCCCATTGTAGGAAAAGAGCTAAGGCAAGCTCTTATCACCATAATGACACCAGAGACGGCAAGGAAAGGTATAACCAGTTTCAATATTCGAATGTTCATTTCAATTATAATCATGTTGTTAATGATGAACGTAAAACATGGCATCAAAAAATATGTACCTTTTGTGGATTACATAACCATACATTTTCTAAGTGTTGGAAAAGAATAACAACAAACAAAAGGAGGAGGCATGAAAGACACTCTCCATTGTAGGTAAAGAAACATGTTAAGCAGATTTGGAGGAAGAAGATGTACCGTAGTCATTGCAATAGAGGTGGCCACCAAAGGGCCATATGTTGGAGGCTCCATCCAGAGCAGCACCTTAAAGACAAAGCGTCAGTGCATGAACCAGATGAAACAATTGTCCGACAAGAAAAACCACCACAGGGGGATGACCCATTCACAACGATAAGTGAAAAATGGTTTCTAGACATGTTAGCTTGTCATGGTCGTGCATTTGTAAATCATTTGTTGCATTTCAAAATGTAAAAGTGTTGACATGTTTCCATCACTTGTTAAGCAATAATGTTGTCTGGTCTTATTTTGTGTTACATGTTACACCCTGAAAGTGGTGTTGTGTTTCCATCACTTCTGAAGGAAAAAATAGTGTTTGGCCTTATCTTTGTAAATTATGTGTTACAGTGATGATGTGTTTGCCATCACTTATTGGAGCAACAATGATATGTTGGCCTTGTTTTCGTAGCTAGGGTATTGTGCCCATCATGACGTAAACTTGACCACCGAGTATGTGTTATAAACTCATGGTAAGTATGGGATGCTTGGGTCTTTAGTTGGTCATGAAAGTCAAGCATGTAATTTGCAAAACAATGTACTACAGGTTGCAGAGGTTGCAGGTGTTGGCTCATCGCTTAAGGCTCTGAAGAACAAAGGTGAAGGAGATGGAAGTGAGGCCTTTCAGGATACTTGTGATGCAGACAAGGTACAAAGAAGTTTCATATTATTTTGCATGCTTTTGGAGGACCAAAAGCTCCTCAGTGGGGAGGATTACTCCAGGTGGCTCTAGGGACACACACAGGACAAAGAGTGCTTATGAAGCTCAAAAATAAAAGTGATCATAATGCATTTGAATGAGGACTAGAGTGTATATCTTGTCATCTTGATCGCAGCGATGTGAACGGTTTGTCGATCCGAGCTCGTATGAGGGAGAACAAGCCAATCAAAGTTTTGGTCAAAGTTGGACTGTGGGCCAGGTTTAAGTGTCCTACAATTTGACTGACCCTAGGGCATGAAACCTAGGTCCCAAAAGCGGGCGAATTTTTTGGATCATTAATTTGTCTAATATCCCCTATAATAGACAAATTCGAAAAATATGTTTTATAAAATAAATAAAAAATAAAAAAATATGAATGAGGTGGCGGGCCACCACCCCCAAACTATATTACAAATTTGATTATTAAAAGGCTGATGGGCCATGACCCCTGCCGGCCAGTTGTGGCCACAACCACCACCCTATCAAAACCTACCTTGGTAGCAATTTTGAATGGGTCCCCTAAAGTTGATCTTTCACCTCTCCGAATGATCTGTTTTATCCCAGAGACTTTAATTTGTTGCCGAGTCAAATCTTCAATTCCTAATGGTTGAGCCCCCCCCTTTGAATATCTGTCGCATGGTTCATCTTTAGCCCTTCCTAACCCTCCATTCATTTCCTCCATTGGGACCTTTCCAACCCTCAAAAACCTTCTATCACACCTTATTCCCATTATAACCCTTTACAATGGAAACACTTCACAAATATGCATAAATCACCCCTTTTGGGTCTATCGCAATCAACACTGCGCATTGCTTTCTTCCGGACCCAATGGCATTATCAACCCAAATTTATATATTTCGGGTCTAGAGCCATAAGGCACACCGCTATCACCTAGACCCGCCAATGGTTATAGATCTGGGCATATAATATTTCAAGTCTGGCCTAATGGCTAGCTGTTGTTTTTCCTGTATATTCTTTTGTTTTTCAAAAAACATTGAGGTCTTGGTTTTTCAAAGGCAAGCCTCTGATTGCTCACCTGCTGATCCTATTAAACATAATATATATATTATCGGGTCCGCCCCATCGCAAATCACTATTGGTGGAGTCTAGCGCTCATGCATGAGGTACGATACCATATGACAGACCCAACAATGGCTATAGATCTGGTACATAATTTTTGAAGTCTGCCTTAGGATCTGGCCGCTGTTCTCCTGTGTTTTCCTGTGCATTCGTTAATATGTTGTGGCTAGGGTTTTCAAAAGGGAAAGCTTATGTTGCGGATTTGAAGGGATTATAAAACAAACTCATAAGATTTGAAGTCCGACTGTACGACCCGACCATGGGGTTATCCGTGTTTTCCTGTGGTAAGTCCCACCATCGTTGATCTATCCTTTGTGGATCCAACAATCCACGCAGATTTTGGGTGAATGAGTTGCTAGAGGAATACCTGCCCAAAAAGTGGTATCCTCTTTCCTCACAGCTGCTACATGTCACTTGAAGAGTGGAATTAGAGGCCTTCCTCGCAATTTCGGTTACCACTTAGACCCCTTCCCAATACCACTTGGGGTACAGGAAACCACTTCCTTCCTACGATGTTGATCTTTTGCCTTTCGATGGATTTACTCTTAAACATTGGTCTCTCTGCCCTTCGCTAAAGCAATGTGTCGCATAGAATGTTTCAAGTCTGGATTTCTGATCCGGTTATGTGTTATGTAATGGTTTTTAGTGTAAATCAGATTTTCACTTGTGGGACTTAATCAATGCATGTGTTAAAAAATCGGGGGGCAATTCTTTCACGCTTGTTCCTTTTAATGTTATAAACACTTAATGAAGGCAAGATCTGTGTTTTTTAAGCATTTTTATCATATTTGCATAATCATATTTGATATGAATTATTTCTGCAGCCAAATTCGAGCAAAACCGGTAACAGATAAATGTAATTTATATCAATATGACACCGTTGCACCACCGGTGTTGATATTGTAAAACACACTCTGCAAAAGGGAATATAGACTGCCATTGTGCATAATGGAGGCACTCCCTCAGTTTAGTAGAAGCACTCATGACAACGTTGGTCCATCAAGATGTCATCACTTCCAGATACGTCAAAAAGCATGCCATATGTGGGATGATGAGTGCAACATCTTCAATTTCCTTCAAGAAATGATAGAGAGTAATAGCCACTCCACATAGGTGCAAAGAAATGATACACAGTCCTTCTCTATTCGAAAGTCATCCATTCATTCCCCTAGGAAGTAGAACGCTCCACCAATAGTGACCTCCACGTGTCAGTAGTTTCACCGACCATTCTCATCTGTATATGCTGATCTCTGTAATGAAAAGAGGGGAAATGAAAGGTCATGGAAGACTGAGGGTCATTCCCTGCTGCATAATTATTACCTCTAGATAGGAGAGTAGGGATTTTTTTGGAGAAAACAACTTGGATTTATTGTGAATAAAGAGGACTGTTTGGTTCAAGAAGGAGCCTGTCATTTCAAATTTGTTTCCCTTTTCTCTCATATGTTTAGAATCAGTGTGTTGTTGCTGGTATAAAGACAAATATGATTTTCTTTGTGCATATTGATAACTAGCAGTTCATGGTTATTCATGGCTATTTGAATGTAATTCAATTGATAATTCATGAAAGGTCGTTGATTCCAGACTTTGTTAAACATCAGCTGCAAGTGTTATTTGTATGGAAAGGAATGTATATTCCTGTATAAGTAATTGGATTGCGATTAGGATTTAATACAACCTTGTTATTATCTGGACCAATAATTGATTCATTTGGACATGGGATCTATATATGATGTTTAACCTCCTTTTTTTTGCTCCTGTAGGATAGATTAGGATAATTAGGACTAGATTAGAGTAGTTAGAAGTAGTGTAGATAAGACTTGATACACATAGGTTAGCTATTTTGTTTATTGATTTAATTGAAGTCTTCCTCCAAGAAGCAGTCTTTCAACACCTATTACAGTTCACGGGGTCCTTTAAATCCTGTCGGAACTAGCCACTCCAAATAAAAATAGGTCTAATTGGGGTTTGTGATCGGGTTAGTTCCCCTTGTTAGTATAGCGAAAATTCGCCATGTCAACAAATTGGTGCTAGAAGGAGGGCCTGAACCACCATCCACAACTTTTTATGATTTCATCTATAAATATCGTGCATGGACTTGAAAAGATTAATGCATGGATCGTGAAGGTCGAAAAGACCCTTCGCCCCATTCCGAAAAGCCTCATTTCGAAGAAGAGACACTGTGGGAGTATCTTGTCACTTAGGAACAACCAGTCATAATACTTACTCGGGCTTATGCTCGTTCCCTCTCTTAACTCCCCATCTTTCACTCTTTACCTCCGACAACTAAAAGAAAGCCAAGGATCTTTTCCATAAACGAAGAGACATCTGCAGCCCTGTCTCTTGAAGATATTGTGCTTGAATCCTTGCAAAGTATCAACACTCCCTGGGAAGAAATTCCTAAAGATCTACTCTCTGAAGGTAATCCCTGGCCCGATTTGGGAAGTCTTAATAAAGAAAGCCTTGAAGAAACCTTCAACCAGAACATTCCTATCCGCAATATGGCTAATATTCTGCAACCGGGTGGGAACCAACTCCCACCTCCTCCTGGAGCACTTCCTCCCTGGCTCGCTCAGGACGCCGTAGCGGTACCTGGGTAGCAGCATCCCTTACCCAAGAATGCAGAAAGAGTACTGCCTAAATTTGACCCTGAGCGGGGAGACACCGGTGATAACAATATTCACTCCTTCTTCATGGTCGTGCGCATGCTGGGGGTAGCTGATGAAGATATAGTATGTCGCCTATTCCCTTTTAATTTGATTGGTGTATATTCCACATGGTACTTTAGCTTGAGAACAGGATCAATCACCTCGTGGGCTGCCTTTCAATAGGCCTTTCTAGATAAGTATGGCGATGATAAAGCCCCTACGGCCTTAGTTCTAGAACTATCCCATTTGAAAATGGAAACCAAAGAAAAGGTCAAGGATTTTAACATCCGGTTTAACACCTTGTTCAACAGAATCCCAGCTAACACTAGACCTACTGAGGAGGTGCTCATGGAATTCTACATCACTGCTCTCCCTGTCCCTACTGCTACGTGGGTCAAGAGAAGTAACACACAAACCTTACAGGATGCTATCGATGAAGCAGTAAAATTCAAGAATGAAATGATCAGTCTCACAACATGTCATCATACGACCAGAGAAAATAAAGCCTCTCAGTCATCTAAGAAGAATAATGGGGGTGATAATAGAGTGGCTGAGGGCAAATAAAGGGACACCACAGATGTGGAAGGTTTGCACCATATCATTAAGAAGTTGACAAGCATAGTCATCGATATGAAAAGGAATTCTGGAGAGAGTACAAGCGGGAGTAGAGGAGAGTATAACAACAGAAAATATTTCAAACCTTTCTATCGTAAGAAGACAGAAGATGGTCATGGTTCACTTGCACTGCCTGCTCCACCCAAAGAAGGGAATTTAAATACAAAATAGCTAGCACTTATGGGATCACTCCCTAACCAAGAAGAACCTATAGTTGAGCTAGAGCTAGAACAAGAAAATGAGGAAGAATACCAAGTAGAAGAGCCCTTGGACGAAGAATCTCAAATCAATGTACTGTGGGATTTCTACATGAATGAGAATGATGACGATGAAGGAGATAGCATGGCAGAAATCCACACTAATGAAATCCATACACGAAGTAAAGGGCTAATTGCAGGTGTGATAAATCCTATAGACCATATAAAGAAAGATGTTTTCCCTTTGAAGGCATCAGCTTCCAAGGTTCCTACCGAGGGGAATAAACCTAGTGGTGGTTCCAAGAGTACACCGATCATGAACTATCCTCAAAAAGAGAATACATCTCCAACCGCAACAAAGGCGACTCACAAAGGTAAGGTCCCACCTAAAAATGGAAAAACTGGTATGTTTATTCTACCCTACCTTGTTTATAACATTGATTACAACATTGTGAATGATTTGAAGAAATCTTGTGATCCGGATTTAAACAGGAACACAATAGATTACAGAGATAACCATAAATACAGAGATGCGATAACCATAAACAAAGAGATTCAGCGGAAATAATACTTCATTTCATTAATGGAAAATACCGAAATATGCTTACAACCAGAATTGGAAATAAACCAGCTAGGGCGATGGTAGCTTATCTCTGAGAAGCGATGTGCGGCTACATGCCTCTGAACTATTCCAAACTATGTTACAATGAGGCTCGAAGGCCTATTTATTGTTGAGAAACAATGGAAAACCCTTCACATTCCAAAACCTACCCCTAGAAGATGAAACGCCAA
>APFE030621896.1:68244-96053 GCA_000404065.3 Pinus taeda
CAAGTATGGGGTTAGTACAGGGAGCTATAAGGATAGACTATGACAGCCAAAGTGTAATTTTCTTGGCAAAGAACCCTGCATATCATTCAAAGACAAAGCACATTGATGTTCAGTGTCACTTTTTGAGGGATATGATAGAAGACAAAAATGTGTTGTTGGTAAAGGTGGAAACTTTGAAGAATACTGCAGATACATTGACAAAATATGTGAGCTCTGAGAAGTTCTTTTGGTGTAGAGAAACAATGGGCATTGCAGGGCTGGATAAATGACTAGGCTCTCTTGTGGTCCCCTATGGAAAGAAAACAACAAGTGGGAGAATGTTGGATTGTGTTATATTTTTTCCACGACTAGCCCACATAGTTAATTGGGGGGTTAGAAGGGGGATGGAGCCCCCCCTTAATTGCGTTGATTGTGTAGCAGGGGAGTCACAGGGGGTTTGAGGGGTGCAGCAGCACCCAAAAAAAAAAAAAAATTGGACCCTAATTTAGGTGGAGGAACCTAGCTATGGTTTTGTGCATGTTTTTTGCACATGGTTTTGGACGCGATGGTTTTCAGTCCATGGTATTGGATGCTTCGGCATGTATAAATATGTATTGTAACATTGAAAGGAATATAATGAAAAATCAAGTTGGTAGTCTCAGTTTTGGGATCCAGGGGAGAATATTTGTGTATGTGCGTTATTCTCTTTCTCTATTTTAGAATTCGTATGCAGGGAATTTATATACGGGGTTAAAACCTCCAATACCCAGGCAACCTACAGAAGAGGAAAATTCCATATGTCTCCTACGCAGGATTTCCTACAAGATTGTACATGAAATCCTACAGGATGGCAAAGGAAACCTACAAGATACAAACAGACAGTCTACAGGATTGGCCGAGAGGAGTTTCATAGGGGAAAACACAGGGGTTGGCTATAGAAAACCTATGAAGAGATAGGCTCTATAATTCCTTCCCTTTTTCAAAGAGAATTGAACAGAAAATCCCCTAGTGGAGAACGAATTTAGCAATTGTGTAAGGTAATTATCTCCACAATTCTTTCAGTTATTTACTTCTACATTTAAAAAAAATTGTGTCGACCATCTCAGCTCCTCCAAATTCATCAACAAAATGGCAGGGGGGTTCAATAGAAGGGAGACCATTAATACTATGAAAATCCACCAACACCCTCAGGTGTTAGAAATCCTCAAAATACATAATTGGATGGGGTATTTTGAAAAACTAAGAGGGTGTGATGATGAAGTGGCCCGAGAGTTTTCTCTCTCCCTCGTGCAACTAACCAGAATTCATGCCACTGTTGTGGTGAGAGGCCTCTCCACAAATCTCACCCCTGAACTCATAAGCAGAATTACCACACTTCCCCTAGGAGTGCCTTGGAGAAAAGAAGACAAGGGAGATAGCCAAATTGCTAAGAAGAAATTCTTTATAGAGGGAGAAGAGCCCATTGAGGACAAAAATGGAGTAAGGAGAGCAAGCCTACCATACTCCTGGAATGAGGTGAGCTACCACCTTATCAAATACTTCTCATGTGAGGGTATATATAGTGTGGTTTATGGGTATCACTTTAGGCTTATTGAAGAATTGAGGTTTCAAGCAAAAACGCCTCCTCACCACAGGCTCAGAATACCATACTTCCTTCTGCAATCATTGATAGACACAAGCATAAAAGTGCAGGAGGGAAATCACCAATAGTTAGCCCACCTTAGGTTAATTAGAATCATCATAGAAGATGCCCTTCACAACCTTAAAATTCCTATCCAGTGGGAAATTTTCAGAGACATGCAGACAGAGGAGGATATCAAAACCCTCACATATGACATCAATCCTATTGTCAATGAAAAGGATGAGGAAGAAATTGAAATAGAGGGAGAAGAATCAGAGAGGGATGAAGTTGAGACAAATTAGGAGGAAGAAGAGGAGAAAGAGAAGGAAGAAGATGAGGAAATAGAGGAAGATGGAAAAGAAGAAACTGATAAACAAGATGAGGAGCTAGAAGGAGAAGCAGAGAGTAAAAATAGAGAGGAAAAAGGAAATGAAAAAGAGGAGGAAGAAAACAAGGAGAAGTCACCTAGGGTGTCCCCAGAGACCACTGAGAGAGAAGCTGCAGATTCCCTCACTGGTCTTAGCACCCCTATCAAACAGAAAGGCAAAAGACAGAGGCAAACCCCCTTATATTTCTGGACAAGGAAAAGCACAAGGATAAGGCAGGGGAAACCCCAAACACTAACAAAAATTCCCATTGTGATAGAGGACTCACCTAAATAGTAGGAAAAAATTCCTCCTCCTAATTCTCCTATCACTTATGTGAGAAGTCCTATAACTAGATCCACCTCATCCAAAGGAAAAGAAATCCTACAGGATACACTACAGGACTTACAGGAAGTTGAAGCAGTCCTACAGGGGTCTCAAAAATTGGATAAGGAGGGAAGCCTATAGCAAGAAACTAAAGAAGAGGACCCAGAGTTAAAGGAACCTAGCCCCCAACCTAACCTTGACTCTTACTACAGATTTATTGAAGGGGGCAGGGTCATTCCACAAAAGAATTCTATTCCACTATTCTTTGAGCTTGAGAAGAAGAAATCCATAACTCATCGATGGATGCAAATTGACAAATCCAAGGGGGTGGAAGACATTGGTCACATGGAGGAGAATATTAAGGATATGGGCAAAGAATTAAGTAGCTTGAGAGACAGATAGGTCATAATGAGAAATCAGTTAGAGACAGAAAATGCATGGTTGAAAGGATAGCTGCAAGAAAGAGAGAACCAATTGGCATGTATGGCCAGTCTCTTTTTGGAAGCAATCGAGTGTAGGACGCCAGCTAAACCTTATGCCCTATACCTCAAGGAATGGTGGCTGCAGTTCCAGATCAAGACCCTAGCACAAAGAGGCACTATGCCATTTCAGGATTATAGATCAAAGTGCATTGGAAGACAAGGCCAAGATTTCTGACTTTTATTTCCATATCGTGGCCTTAACATACATGAATGTATGGGACCCTAATTCCAAGCTAGTAGATTTATAGTTGATAGCTTTGGCATCACGGATGAACCATGAGGAAGCAAGGGTTGCATAAATGAAGAAGATATTGGCAAAAAAACAAACAGATCCCCTTATGATCAGAGTTAAGGAGTCTAATCCAATGGCCTTCATCAGCACACATAATTTAATTGCAAATGATCCTCATCTTGCACCCAGGTATCTTGTTGCCCAAGAGCAAGCAATTTTCACATTTTGAGGACATGTTCAGGTTGTTAGAGGATGAAAACATACATGCTTGCCTCAGGAGATGGAACACATTTCCATACAGTTTAAAGATAATAGAGTACCACTCTCCTCAAAGAATAAGAGAAGCACTGAATAGGACACCCATGTACAAGCAATCCATGCAAAGGTGTCTAATCAATTTAGTGTCCTAAATTTCTCTGCATAAATTATCAATCCGGGTATCGTAAACTGATGAAGTGTGGTGCACTATATGTGCTTAGTTAACATTTTTCTTACTTCGTTGTTTTATAGTTTATGTTGTTTTTGGGGGTTTTGTTTCTTATGCTTAAGGAAATTAATCTAAGAAAGAAAAAATATGCTTCTAGATGAAAATCTCTAAATGTTAATGGTCAACTAAATCTAATGACTTTTAATGTTAAAACCTAATTTCTAAATAAGGGAGAAACGGAAATGATCATTAGATAAAAACAAATCAAAAATTTGAATAGTTAGATTAATCTAAGCTGGCAAAATGTCTATGAAATGAAAACAAAAATGATAATGTTATTTGAAGTGGAAAGAAAATACAAAATATGTAACTAAATGAAGTGTTTTGTCACTCTGCTACACAATTTTGGGAGAATGACATCCTTGTGATAGCATTTTGAGGGATTCAATACTTCATTGTTCTAAAACTGAAAATGAAATTGCAACAAACTTAAATGAAAGACTAAGACTGAAAGTGAAATTGCAACTAATCTACTATAACATCTAAATGAAGTGTTTTATCACTTTGCTATACAATTTTAAGAGAACTACCTCCTTGTGATAGCATTTGGAGGGATCCAATACTTCATTGTTCTAAGAAAAAAGTAAACATAAAAATGCAAAGAAAGACTCATTCATAAATGAAATACTTCACCATTTAGCTTTAAGATGAGCCATCAACTGAAAGGGCTTTCGAAAATATTCACTTACAACATGAGTTATTAAACTAACATCAAATCTACTGTGTGCTCTAATGCTCCAAGCACCAATTGGAAAATAGGAGGACTACTTTCTAGACTATTTTGTTAAGCATAGATTACACAGTTAGATAGATCTACAATCAACCAGTTGAACACACTTGCATGAATTAAACTTACATGAATGGAAAATCTAAACTTGAAAACTTGAAAACAATAAAATGACATACTAGAATGAAATCAAAGCAAAACTACAAAATAAAATCTACTCTACTTTACATTCTAATATGTTCCATGACATCTCCTACTTCACATCTCCTTCCATGTTGGGAACCTCAAAGCTTTATTCAAACTCTTCAAAATTACAAAGTACAACAAGTTGAGCTAACAAAGTTTACAAAACTTCCAAATAAAGGAGAAAGATCTCTTATTTATACAAAAATATAAGAAGTCAATGAGAGTCCATGAATCTCTCCCTATACCTCTAGAGTTATAATCAAAATAGGAAATGATAAGACACATGTCTTCTTAGAGTTTCAATACAAATAGGAAATGTGACACATATCCTCATGATCCCATGATCCTCTCCACTCAAATTCGAATTTGGCCTTAGGATGCCACATAAAGGTCTTCTAGAAGCTTTGTTTTGACCTACACATGTCAACAATCTCATCCCACTTGTTCGGTATAAGCATATGCACATTATTTTCTAATTTTTAACCACAAATTCACTTAAAAATACTAAGAATTAATCAAGTTTGGAAAAACATAAATGTGACCCAATAATGATGAAAGTGAAATGAATGTAGTGACATGGTAGTGAAATTAAGGTGAAATGGAGGTGATATAATGCACATGATAGTGAAAGTGTAATGGAAATGAATGAAAATTTCAAGACCCAACATACCCCCCAACTGAAGCTATTGCATGTCCTCATGCAATATATATTACATTAATTTTTTGGATCCTTGAGCTTTGGTTTAACTTTGCATCATATCATTTGATAACTTCATACTTCTGCAAAGTGTTTTAATTGAATTGCAACATGGTTGGTTCTTGTGTTACAACTATATTTTGTTGTTGCATTTAATTTTGATCTTTGAGCTTTGCATAACGATAATTTGATTATTGTTGCAAAGTATATCTTTATTGGATTGCATCATGGTTGGTTCTTGTGTGACAACCATGATTGTGTTTGTATCCAATCATCCTTTAAGCACTTTTGAAAAGCCATTGTATGCTCATAATAATAATGTAATAGTTAAATATTTTGGAAGTATGTGGGTTTCTGAATATGATATGAACACGGAAAGATATGAATATGAATGTATTCTTCCTCTCTCTCTCTCTCTCTCCCCCCCCCCCCCCAAACTGTGGGTTATTAGCATTATTTTATGAATGAGGAAGAGAAAGTTCTTTCTATATATATAAATTTATCTTCTAGCTTTTTATGGAGATTTCTAATGAGTTTTATAAAGTTAGAAATTAACGTACCTTAAACTACCCTTTTGAAAATGTTTAGTTGTATGTGGCTTTTGTTTCATACAAAAATTTCTGATCATAATCTTTTTCAAGTGCTGGACAAAAAGTCATTTTTATAAAAGTTCTAATATAACTTTTATTCTTTTCATACTTAAAATCTTAAATACTGCTCCAAAATGCCTGTTCAAAATAAAGTCTCCATGGTCTTTCTTTATATTAACTCATTGGGCAACAATTCTTATTGAATTCTGATTGATCGAACCCCATACAGGAATTTGTTGACTTTTTAGTGGCCATTAATTTTATTGCCAGCTAGCTATTTGCAAATATCTCTATGACAATGGAGTCATATTTCGATTCAGAACATCATTCACTACTAGACAATATTTTATATAACTGATTGTTTAAGTGTTATTTCTTTTGATATTGATACTAATGAACAAGGGACATTAATGTATTCCCATCGTTTGTCAAAATGAGGACTTTCCATTAAGGCATGCAAGCCTCAAGGTGTTTTTGCAAGGAACTTAGACTCAAAGGACTATGGACTCAATAATTTGCAATGAAGCAGGGTTTATTTGCGAAATGAAAATGATAGGAAAGGGGAAATGAAAATGGAAGATGGCAATGGAAAGTAGTAATTGCAATGGGCAATAAACATGTAACTAAGCCTCTTGCTTTTATTTGTGGGTTAGGAGTGGAAAAAAAGTAATGGAAAGTGTATGTGAATGTAAATGGAAAATATGAAGAGAAATGAGGTGAATGGTTTATTATGAAGTATGGATATAATGGAGACAATAGTATCTGAAAGTTTTGCAAGTGCTTGGCTCTGATTTATCATTAGCATGTGCTCATGCATTTATGCTTCTTCCTTGTTGCTAATCATCCTCTTATGAAACAAATTGGTCTCTAAAAAAAGGCACTATTCACTTGTAGTCATCTGTCCTTCCTCCTGGAACTTGCGAAAAACACTAATACTTCTTCTGCAATGGAATTTAAGACTATCAAAAGAAAGAGGTGATCAATCTCTCTAATTATGATATTTACACACAAAACTAAGAATTCGTATTAATGAAACAATTTCATGAAGGAAAACCAAAAGAATTTATACCTGCTTTGGAATTAGTGCCTCAAGTTAATTGTTATATATTTTGACAACTTTCTTCATTCTTGACCGTTTCAAACTCTGATGATGGAGTTCTCATTGTGTAGATCTCGTTGATATCTTCCCAATGAAACTTGAATCATCGAAATCCGATTCCGTATGAGAAAGTTAGGTTGATTTGAATTGTGAGGTTTTTCAGCTGCAAAATTGATGTTTAGCTGCGGAATGGCTTTAGCTGCAGAACGTGCACAGTTTCTGTAGCTAAAAAATTTGAACAGAAATTTAGCTATCCATTTTTCATTATCAGTCCAAAATTAATCAATACCTTCCAGAAAAGTGAGCAAATAATCTACTCATTTCATTGATTCAAAAATATTTTTTACCTGTGAACCTTTGGTTTTGTTTTTCATTTTGCTCCTTGAAGTCAAGAAGAACATGCAACGACATAGTGATAACACACACCTTGAAAATGGTGATGGCTTCTTCATTTTGAGACAATGAACCAAATCAAAATTCCTGCCTTGATGTTTTCCAAGCTACCCATGTAGTCATTTTCTTCTCTTGACACTTGGAACCTGCAAAAGCGTGAAAATAGTTGTGGAACAGCCGATTAGCTGCGGAGTGTGGCTGTGTTCCGTAGCTAAAAGACATCCAAGACATCAGTTTTCTTATTTAAGTTATTGGAAAAGAAATTTTATGCAGCCAAGTACCAGGAAGAAAGTCCAAGGCCGCAGCTGGTGCACAAGACCAATCATTCATGAGCCTTTGTTCTCTGCTATTCTTCAAAATTCCCTTCATTGTCTGAGAAATGAAGTGATTGCGTAAAGAAGATTGTATATGACAGTGGAACAATTAGTATATGGAAGCAAAGATAGCTATGGATATGGGGATGAAAAAATAGAGACTATGAGCATGGAGTAAAACGGTTGTACATACACGAAATCGAAGAAGTTATATGCATGAAATACATGAAAACAGAGTGTGCAGAAGATATATGAACTAGAGTAGTTGCACAGGTACTCTGTGTGAAAAACAAAGTGATGGCTATACACAGATACGAAAACATAATGACTATGTGCTCAATATAACAGAGGGTTTGTATACACAAGAAGGCTGCGAAAGTATAAGAGAGAAACTCTGTGAAATAAATGAACAATAGGGTTTTGAAGAGTCGTATTCAAATGGGTTATGTCATGACTCTAACCATTTAACAGGTGTGCTAGAGAAGTCCTGTTGAGTACGAATCATTGAGTTTAAAACGGAGGTTGAATCATGAGACCGTTAGCATTAAAGATGGAAGGCGTGGTGTAATCAGAATTGAATACCACAGCATAATTAGTTTCCAAATCAAATTTTCCTGCCTCAAGCGTGCCATGTTCAAACAGTGTTTTGTACATTTACTAAAATTCGTTTTTTCCGCACGTGGCATGGCAAATGGGGCTTCAGAGAACCAAAAAATTCTCCCAAATCATTGTGAAATTCTCCAAACCGTGTCTAGGTTATCTAATTGACCCCATTCCCGAAAAAACCCATCTTTTTGTTTTCCTGAATTCGTTTTTAGTTGGCCGGAATTTGCGTTTAAAGTTTGATGTTTTTTAGTTCTGTGTTTTTCTGGCAAATGCATCCTTTGTAAAAAAAAATCAATTTCGAATGCAATTACAACATAGATAATAGCAAATGAACCAGCCAGTGGTGTGTTCTCGGTGATATAGCCTCCACAAGTAAATTTCCCGGTGATATTCGATGTTGGGAGGTGAAGATCTTGCAGATCCTTCGTTGATTGCAGTAAACGAGAGCCAGCTCCATATACAGAATTGTTATTTGTTTTATGCAAAGATTGGGATCAGATTCGAAAACAAACATTGAACTGTGAGCAAAAGTAAATTCAGATGATAATACTAACATGCAAAGTATATCAGTAATCCAAGCTCGAAATCTCATCGATATATGTTTTATTTGCAGGTTTGTTTCAAGGCCAAAACACAAATAGGAATGCAGGTTTTCTATGGAGGTCGTAGTGGAAACTGGGATTGGAGATAGCCATTGGTTGTTTTTTTCTCTCTTTTTTTCTGAAATTGTGAATTTTTATAGAAATGAATAATTGTTCTCAATTTCAGGCAACTAAGGCTTCAAGGTAAATGTACTAGACCCTGAAAACAGGACTTTGACTGTGGTTTAAGCTGGTTTTTTTATCAATATGGGCTGGGTGACTAGGATAGAATCCATGTCGAGACAATTCCAGAGATGCCCATGTGGCCAGTTTCTTCGTCTGACCCCTGTAACCTGCTAAACCATGGGAATAGCTACGGAACACACAGTTAGCTGCAGAACAAGCTGCGTTCCATAGCTAATTTGCAAAATCTTATTAAACAGGACACAGTGTTTTGAGGGTCACTACAAACCATAACCAGTCAATCTAGACAGCTGAACCTATCAAAGCAGTTGGATTTTTTTATTGTTTTTTTTCATTGAATCAAATGAAATGATGAAAACATTTTTTTTTTAACATAAAAATTCTTTTTATGATCCTTCAGATCACACAAAGTGCAGGAGGAGAGCATACTCGAGAAATTTTTAATTTTTTTTAGATGTAATAAATAAGTTCTACTAATTACACTTCCCTGGCAACGACGCCAAAATGTCTAGTCAATTTAGTGTCCTAAATTTCTCTACATAAATTATTAATCCGGGTATCGTAAACTAACGAAGTGTGGTGCACTATATGTGCTTAGTTAACATTTTTCTTACTTCGTTGTTTTATAGTTTATGTTGTTTTTGGGGGTTTTGTTTCTTATGCTTAAGGAAATTAATCTAAGAAAGAAAATTTATGCTTCTAGATGAAAATATCTAAATGTTAATGGTCAACTAAATCTAATGACTTTTAATGTTAAAATCTAATTTTTAAAGAAAGGAGAAAAGGAAATGATCATTAGATAAAAACAAATCAAAACTTTGAATAGTTAGATTAATCTAAGCCGGCAAAATGTCTATGAAATGAAAACAAAAATGATAATGCTATCTGAAGTGGAAAGCAAATACAAAACATGTAACTAAATGAAGTGTTTTGTCACTCTGCTACACAACTTTGGGAGAATGACCTCCTTGTGATAGCATTTTGAAGGATTCAATACTTCATTGTTCTAAAACTGAAAATGAAATTGCAACAAACTTAAATGAAAGACTAAGACTGAAAGTGAAATTGCAACTAATCTACTATAACAACTACATGAAGTGTTTTATCACTTTGCTATACAATTTTGGGAGAACTACCTCCTTGTGATAGTAGTTGGAGGGATTCAATACTTCATTGTTCTAAGAAAAAGTAAACATAAAAATGCAGAGAAAGACTCATTCATAAATGAAATACTTCACCAATTAGCTTTAAGATGAGCCATTAACTGAAAGGGCTTTCAAAAATATTCACTTACAACATGAGTTATTAAACTAACATTAAATCTGTCGTGTGCTCTAATGCCCCAAGCTGTAGGAATTTACAGGGTAAGTTCCTCAGACAGAACACCAAAAGGACACCGCTCACAAATAGATCACAGATCAATACACCAGTATTTTGACGTGGTTAAAACCCTCAGAGAGGGAAACAGTCCACGGCCTGCGCCAACGTGGCTACTACAGGCAATTTATTAATAAAAGAATGAAAATTTACATAAGGTTCTCTCATGCACGGTTAACCTACAAATGACCCTCCATGCGCTTTAAATAGAATTCATGGACCAATCGGGTGTCAAGCCACGGATCAAGTGGCGGTAATACCGAGGAGAGAATGAACCGTCGGATCACTACATATCGTGACCGTCGGATTGTAAGTTACAAAATGTACAACGGTAAAGAAACACACTTTACCTAACTCTATACTAGACCAAGTTGAACTTAACTATTTCCTATGTGTCGGAATATCCTAACACTCCATTGACTCCTGGGAGTACCCTGTAGATTTTTTAGTTCTCCAGCCTAAGGCTAAGCTTACTGGTTACCCTCTCATTCTTGGGAGGCCATGGTTTGCCACAACCGATGCTTACATTAACTGCAGAGCTGGGAATATGACCATCAAGAATGGGCATATGTCCAAGCAGTTAGTCCTATACCCTCCTGCTCAACCTTCTCTAGAGCACGATTTTCCTTTATGGTTGGAGGAGGAGGAAGAAGATGAGGCTTATTCAGCCCAACTTATGCTTTGGAAGCGACTATAGGAGGAGGACAAAAAGATGATGATGATTTAATTGAACACCTGCTTCAAAGTCCAACTCTTAGTTCATTACCATTAGAAGAAGAAGTGAGGGAAACCCAGAAAAATCATCCAATTGAATTTTGCTTGAGAAATTCCAACTCACTCCATGTCAAAACCATAGAATTTGGCCCAGAGAAAACTTTGAAAATTAATCCATCTCTTTCTGTTGTTGAAGAGGAAAAGCTATGCAACATGTTGAGAGAAAACCTAGAAGCCTTCGCTTGGAGTTACAAGGAAATGAAGGGAGTAAGTGTGTACTCACCACATATACATCAAAGAAGGTTGCAAGCCAGTCCGACAACCACAAAGGAGGATGAATCCACCTCTTAAAGATATAGTCAAAGAAAAACTGCAAAAACTACTAGATGCAGGATTCATTTACCCTATCTCTGACAGTGAGTGGGTCTCTCCTTTAGTATTAGTTCCCAAGAAAAATGGTAAGTGGAGGATTTGTGTCGATTACAGGGAGTTGAACAAAGCCACAAAGAAGGATCATTTTCCCCTACCCTTCATTGACCAAGTGCTAGATGGCCTGGTAGGGAAGAAGTTTGTTTCTTTCCTAGATGGATTCAGTGAGTACAACCAAATCCAAATATGCCCAAAAGACCAGGATAAGACCACATTCACCTGTCCTTGGGGTACTTTTTCCTATAGGGTCCTTCATTTTGGCCTATGCAATGCTCCTGTCACTCTCTAAAGAGCAGTCTTGAGTATTTTTGCTGAATTAGTACATGATGCAGTGGAAATTTATATGGACGATTTTACACCTTATGGCTGTGATTTTCAAGAAGCCCTGACTAACCTAGGAAAAGTATTGCACAAACGAATTGAAATGAATCTGTCTCTCAGTCTAGAAAAATGTTAATTCTTAATGACTGAAGGGACCGTGCTAGGTCATTCAATGTCTCAGCAAGGACTGCAAGTGGACCCAAATAAAATAACAGTCATCCAAAGGGTCCCACCTCCTCCAAAGAAAAGGGATGTAAGGAGTTTCTTGGGGTTAGCTGGATACTACTGAAGGTTCATAAAGGACTTCAACAACTTGGCCTCTCCTTTATTTGGGTTGTTGGCCAAAGATTCTAAGTTTATATGGTCAAGAAGTTGTCAAGAGGCCTTAGACATTTTAAAGGGTAAGTTCACCACTACACCAATTCTTCGAGGCCCAAAATGGGCCCTCCCTTTTCATAGTCATGCTGATGCCTCAAAAAAAGCCATAGGAGGAACCCTAGGTCAGGTAGAGGAGAAATTGCCCTATGCCATCTATTTTATCAGTAAGAACCTGTTGAAGGCTAAGCTAAATTATATTGTGACCGAAAAGGAACTCCTAGCTGTTGTGCATTCATTAAACAAATTTAGGCATTACATTACAGGCTACCAAACATTTGCACATACTAACCATGCTGCAATCAAATATTTAATGAACAAACCAGATGTGAATGCTAGAATTATAAGATGGTTACTTTTATTACAACAGTTTGATCTAACTATTGTTGATAAGCCTCGTAAGGAAAATGTTGTTGCAGACTTTCTATCTAGGATGAATCTGCCTGCAGGTGAAGAAGGAATGGTGGATGACCAGTTACCAGATGAGAATTTACTTGCTATTTCAGTTCTCTCCCCATGGTTTGCTGATATAGCAAACTGTTTGGTATCAACACAGTTCCCACCAAACTTGCCCTCCAAAGAAAAGAGTAAGATAGTCAGGAAAATCACCCCCTTCACCTAGATTGGGGGCAATCTTTTCAAACTTGGCCCAGATCAAATCTTGAGAAGGTGTGTAAGGGAAGAGGAAGTTTTTGACATCCTTCTGACTTGTCATGATGGGCCTTGTGGAGGTCACTTTGTAGCAAAGAGGACAACATTCAAATTGTTACAAGCGGGCTATTATTGGCTCACTCTTCATCAAGATGTGAAGAATTACATTAGTCAGTGTGATCAGTGCCAAAGAATGGGAAAACCTACTCCAAGAGATGAAATTCCCCTACAACCTCAAGTGACTTTCGTGCCATTTGACCAGTGAGGCATGGACTTTATTGGGCCAATTAACCCTCCTTTAAAGCAAAAACAATATATTATTGTGTGCACTGATTATTTGACTAGGTTGGCTGAAACCAAGGCGATTAAGCAACAATAGAAGAGAAGGTGGCTGAGTTCCTAAGGGAGAATGTATTCTACAAATTTGGGTACCCTAGAGAGCTAGTCATATACCAAGGCAGCCAGTTTACCTCCAACATGATTGAAGAACTGCTCAACCATCACAAAATCAAGCATAAGACCTCCAATCCTTATCATCCACAAGCTAATGGGAAAGTGGAGGTGACCAACAGGGCACTGGAGAGCATCTTAACCAAGGTAGTGAGCAGCAGTAGGAAGGATTGGGCAGAGAGACTAGTTGAGGCCACCTGGGTCTATAATACAACATGGAAGACCACCACTAGATTTACACCCTATGAGTTGGTCTATGGGAAAAAGGCTTTACTGTCCATTGAGTTTGAATATAACACATTGAGGATTGCAACACAACTAGATTTGGATCTCAGTCATGCACATAAATAAATGTTGTTCCATTTGAATGGCATGGGTGAATTCAGAATGCATGCCCTCCTACATACAAAGATAGTTAAGTTTCAAAGGAAGATCTGGCATAATAAACATATTAAGGAGAAGCAATTTCAAGAGGGCAATTGGGCATTGTTATATGATTCTAGGTATAAAGACTTCAAGGGCAAGCTAAGGACAAGATGGCTCAGACCTTATGTGGTGGAAAGGTGCCATGATATTGGTTCAGTGCAAATCAAAACTATAGATGAAGAAGTCAATCCATTGCTTGTTAATGGACACCGATTGAAAATGTACAAGAGACCTTTATCAAAGCAAGAGTACATTGACAATATCAATAAAAAAGTGATGATGGTGGAGCAAGTTCTAGCTTCTCCCTCATCAGGTCACTGCAAAAAAAATAAAATGATTCGGGTGAAAACCTCCATGAGGCGCTTGAGTCCCATCTTTGGGTTGAAAACCTCATGAGGCGGCCCAATGATGAAAAAAATGATAAAAGAATAAGAAGATCCCTAGGTGAAAACCTTCCTTGAGGCGCCCAAGGCAAACATCTAGGGTGAAAACCTCTCTGAGGCAGCCTACGTGTTTTTCAAAAGAAAAAAAGAAAAAAGACATAATTGTTATTTGCAGGTGGGAAAGAAAGACAATCAAGGAGCAAGGAGAAGATCCAAAGGGAACCCTGCCTCACATATTCATCTCCTCCACTCCTTACCATGCATCCCTCCATCAATTCCATTGTTTTTTCACTTCATTGCTTCAATTTAGGTGATGACTGTGTTTCCTACAGGATCCCCTGAAAACCTATAGGAAGCAATCTGAGGGTGAATGGTAGGTTGGTTAGGTCCCCAAAATTCATTCTAGACATGATCTAACCCCTCACCTCGTCCATTACCATCATCCCTGCACTCACCATTCAAAACAAAAAGAGATCATTTTCTTCCAATTATTATCTTGCTTCACACACAGTCATGCATTGCAACATCCTCACAGCTCCAGCCAGTAACATTATTAAGAAATTATAAGGGAGAAGCAACTATAGGAAATCATGTAGGAAATCCTGTAGCAGCCTATCCCACATAATATCAATCATCAACTGCAAGTCTTCACTAGGATCCAGGAGCAGCAAACAACAGACATCAGAGGAGGAAGAAGAATGACCATGCAGCAAATAAACAACGTAGCACCTCTAATTTTCGACAACTGTAGCATGGCATCGATACCACAAGTAAGTATCCCGCTCACTCACTCATATGCATCATTTGATCAAAAGTTGTAAGGATTATGAGGTAGTTGGTTTATAAGTGAAAAGGTGGTCAGTTAAGTTGGCCACCTTAGACAAAGCAGACATTTAGGTGGCAGAAAGGAAATTCTTTTTAAAATCCAAAGAGAATGCAAGAGTCCAAAAACAATGATTTATTTTTTATGGCATTCAAATTTGATGTAAGGTGGGGCCCCAACCCATATTAAATTTTGAGCGATAGCAAAAGATTTAAGTAAGTGTGGGTTCGAGAGGTAGATAAAGTGCTCTGCAGGGGAGCAATGAGCACGAGTTACAACTCATGCTCAACCCCCACAGTTGACCATGACGTCGAGGTGTTTGACCAAGATCTACGACCTGAGATTGCTGTGGGGGGTTCAATCCTGATGAACATCCCATACACTCCCCACCCCTGCAGCGGGCCACCCCATTCGCTCCACTCCATCTCATCTCCTCCATGTCATCCACCACCCTCATTTATTACCATCCACCTCATTCACTATACCCTGTCACCTCATCTACCATTCCATAGATACAATGTTGTTTATGGCTACCATTTTAGGATGCTTGAAGAATTAAGATTTGGGGTAGAAACACCAGTTCACCAAAGACTCAGCATACCCTATTTCTTGATGAAATCACTCCTCGACTCTAGAAACAAAGTAAAGCAAGGGAATCCCCAACAATTGGCTCACCATGGGTTGATCAGGATCCTCATTGAGAATGCCCTCCAAAACCTCAGGATCCTTATAACATGGTCAGTCTTCAGAGACTTGCCAGTAGAGGATGACATCAAAACCCTACATATGGTGTTAGTCCTTCTGTCAGTGAGGAGGAGGCAAAACACGAAGAAGAAGATATAAAGCTAGATGGGGATGAGATGAATAAAAAATAAACTAATACAGAGGAACATGATGAAGCAGAAGAAGAAGGCAAATAAGAGAAGGAGGATGATGCTAAAACAGAGGAGGAAACGAAGGAAGAAACTGATGGAGATGAGAAAGAACAGCAAGAGGAAGAAGATAAGAAAAAAAGAGAGGAAGAAGGCATTGAAACAGAAGGGGAAGAACACAATGAGGAAAAAAGGAAAAGAAGGAGGCAAACACCTCTATATTTCAGAACAAGAAAGAGCACAGGAATCAAACAAGGGAAGCCACAAATATAAACAAAATTCCATATTGAGATTAAAGATCCCCCTACACCAAGAGACATTTAGCACATGGGAGAGAAGCCCAAGGAAATGGGCAAAGAGCTAAGTGGCTTAAGGAACAAAGAAGCCATAATGAGAGATCAAATTGAGAGGGAAAATGCATGGCTGAGAGGACAACTACAGGAAAGGGAAAACCAACTAGCATGTATGGCCAAACTCTCCTTGGAGGCCATCTAGTGTAGGATGCCATCTAAAACCTATGCTCTTTACCTTAGAGTACAATGACTATAATTTTAGATTAAAACACTAGCACAAAGGGGCACCATGCCATTTCAGGACTGCAGGCAGTTTATTGATCTTTGTGATCAAAATACACTAGAGGATAGGGCCAAAATGACTGAGTTTTACTTGTAGAACATGGCCCTCATAGACATGAATGTTTGGGATCCTAATGTCGAGCTAGGAGATCTACAATTGATGGCTTTGGCATCATGGCTGAACCATGAGGAGTCAAGGGCTACAGAGATGAAAATAATATTGACCAGAGAGCAAAATGAACCTCTTTTCATCAGAGCTAAACAATCAAATCCCAGGGCCCTAATCAACAACCATAATCTAATTGCAAATGATCCTCAGTTGGCACCTAGATATCTTGCTGCCCAAGAGCAAGAAATTTCACATTTTGAGGATATGTTTAGGCTGCTAAGAGATGATTGTATACATGCCTGATCAAGGATATGGAACACACTGCCACACAACTTGAAGATCAGAGAATACCACTCCCCTCAAAGGTTGAGAGAGGCACTCAACAGGACACCAATGTATAAGCAATCAATGCAAAGGTTGAAGGTCAATTGGATAGGCCTAAAACTCAATCCACTATTACTCCTAGGGATGCTAGAAGGGAGAAAAGAAGAAGAGTAAAAGAGGCAGTGGGAAGAAGTAGAAAGGAAAGCAGGCTTCTATGAACAAGAAGAAGAGACCACAACAGAGGCATGGGATGTCAGAGAGGCTACCAGAGCCATGAAGGACAAGGACATTGACTAAGTTGCTCAGAGGATGAGCAACACTTTAAGTAGGGGGGTGATGATGACCTCATCATTGGGTAATTATATGGGCCTTAATTCACCTCCTAGCTTAGTCAAACCAACTATTCTCACAACTTATTGCATACTTTGATTATATTTTGTTTATGAGATGAGTTAGAGTTGGATATTTTGCTTTGTGGTCTAATGTGCATTTAATGCAGGATTAAAAGATTAAAGCAAGGAATTTTGGCAAATACCCTGGTCAAAACTCGAATGGGACAAGGGAGAGGAATTATAGGAGGGAAATCCTCCTCATTTACTACCCTTCCATTCGAATATTCCTCCATCAGCTCGGAGTGCAAACAACCAAATCATGAGGGCTAGAAGGCAGCCAAGCAAGTGGAAGTCAAAGCACCAGTTTATCTCAAGTTTGTGAGATGTGCCTCCCTAATTTTAAGGAAGTCGTTGGAGACTTCAGTCGTATAAGTAGAGAGGCCTAGGACCACAGTAGGATTCAGATTTTTTATTGTAAAACTTTACTCTATTTTTGAGCTGCAAGACTTGTGACAGCTTTTTGATGTAATCCATGGTTTTGATAATAAGAACGTGTTTTGTTTTGAGCCAACACTAAGTTAACTCAGAGGATTGAAGCTCTTGGGTTAGGGCCCAACCCTAGCATCCAAAGCTCCTCTTTATTATACATGTGTGCTAGCATAGATTCATGATTTAATCATTCATTTGCTTAAGTAGTTTCATTTCCATTACAACAGTGTAGCATAGATTGGTTGTGTTTCAGATTTCTAGTTATCGTATGAGCTTTGGAATTTGTTGTCTTGATTCAATACTTGGTTCATTTCATCGTTATCATCTTCAATCACTCTCTTTCTGTAATAGATCTCACTCATATTATCATTTCCTTCAGCATGAAATGCTTAAGCGGGAGCCAATAAAACACGTCTTGATCAGATTATACCCATAGATTTCCTTACCGTTCGATCCACAACAAACCTGACCAATCACTGCCCGATTCATTTTAACGCTTGAATTTATGCACTCAAAATCTCCACCATCGATCTGTCTAGCTTGATCCAACAACTATCGCGTTATCTCAACACTTTATATGCTCCAAACCTCCACTGTCGATTTGTTTAGCTTGATCTAATGGCTATCACGTCGGCTCGATACTTTATGCACTCCAAATCTGCACTGTCAATCTGTCTAGCTTGATCCAACGACTATCACGCAATCTCGCATGGATTTTTGCACGACCGTTATCCACCCAAGAGCACCCGAGAAAAGTGTTTTCTCGTGATACGTGTCATTCACTTAGGCTAATCGCACAAAATTTAGAAAGACGACTTACAACTTTGAGGGCGCGCGAGAAACTGCTTACTGCCTACGGAAACCTGCTCCATCATTCCACACGTTTTTTACCCTTCTATCGCCACGTGACTTGATGTGGTCCATCCATTTATTCACTTCATCTCCATGATAAGATATCCGCCGCTCATCTTTTGATTAGTCTTGTTCGTCCATCTCTTGACTTAACCTCCCGCGATAAGATCTCTGCCATTCATCTCTCGTTACTCCTATTCGCCCATCTATTGACTAAACCTCTTGCGATAATATCTTCACCATTCATCTTCCAATTAGTCCTGTTCGTCCATCTATTCATGTAATCTCTTGCAATAAGAACTCTGTCGCTCATCTTCCATTTTTATTGTTCGCTGATCGATCCAACGGTTCCTATGCACTTCTACTTTGTTACGTCCTCCTTTCACTGATTTCGATCTTCGCTTGCCCTTCCACTTGACTCATTGCATGCTTGAATTTACCAAAACACCAAAAACATGAATAAAAACTTAGTTTAGTTTCCCTGCTTACACATTAGTTTGGCTTGATGCTCTTTACTTCTATAACTTAGATAGTAGCATTAGGTTAGTGTTGATTCAACAATTCTACTTAGCATAGCTATTTAAATGGTTAATTAAGATATGGTGTGATTTAGCATTACCTATTATTTTCTTCATTACTACAGTATAGTAGCTCTCTTAGAATAGGTTTTATCTCCTTCCATAAAAAAAGTAAGCTTCTTCTGACTCTATAGAAGTCTAGCTTGGAACACCTGGGGTCTCTTGCCAGGTGAACAGTGACAACAGGCAGGACCTTCACTTTTACTTGTGCATATAGCACTATCACCTCCAAGTTTGTACGAACCCCGGGTTGATAAGTAAATCTGGTAGCCCAAGAGTTGCAGCATCCTTGCTGCAATACTGGTGCTCATCATTCTTCTTCATCCTCTTCATCTTGTTCTTAGCTCCCTGGTTACTAGAATCCAGACTTTCACTAGGTGAAGAGGAAGAACGAGGTGAAGAAATAGATGAAGAAGGAAAGGGGTTAAATTTAGGATCAACATGAGGTTGATGTTGTTTAGGTGGAGGAGAACTTGGTTGAAAATATGTTTCGACACTCAGAATCACTAAGGTTGAAAATAACCAAACTGGAAGACCAATGGTCAATCTAGGAAGGAACAACGTTGCCATATAAGGATCACTAGCATTTTCAGAAGAAGGAAAAGGACTAGGATTCCCATCAGAGGGGTTTCCTTGACTGGTAAACTCAGGAAATGTTGCCATCAGTATCAACCTAAGATCTACAAAGGAGTATTTCTAGAGGAAGGATGTTGTTCCATGGTTAATTAATTTTAAAATTTGAAATAAAAACTTTGCCTTTTCACATTTTAAGAGTCCAGAAAAGGATGAAAATGTGACTTTAGCTTCTTTCGTTGGTTTAGCGAGCTCGAAAGGACAAGTTGCTCGATAATCTTTTCAAATTTAAAGAGTTAGAAAAGATTAAAATGACTATTCAGGTGAATCTAGGTAAAGAAGTACCAAGTAACCGTGAACTACAATATACACCTCAGCAAATAAATTTACCAAGGACTTGACGTACGTATAGGAAATCTCCCTGGATGTTGTGTTCGGTGTATCACGTTTATAGGGCGGCAGACTCGGATTCCTACGAATAAAGGTTTGCAACCTATGAGGGTTTCCCTTTATATAATCAATGGTATGGAGAGCACAAGTTCGTGCGAGAATTATCTAATGCCAAAGCGAACGACAACTGCTAAGTTTTAAATATGTCGGAACACGTCTCTAACCTAGGCCACTAGATATGATCATTAATGTTTAAAATTCTCCTTAGGTTAGTTGAATATATTTTGAAGTTTTATCTTGAAATTAAGTCTCAGTTTTTAGGTCTTATCGATGTCACCTGAAAAAAATCTTATGTGCCCCTTTCAATTCCATGCATGCTTACACTAATTGAGAGAAGAGAAAATAATCAAAGTAACAAACAAGCAATTGAAAGTAAGATGACTCTTCACTACTTCGCTTTTAAAAAAAAAACAATGAAATTTTTTTCCACTTCCTCCTCTTCCTATCAGATGCACTTCAACTAGTCCTTTTAACAATGAAAGAAATTCATTTCATTTCAACTTCTCATGATGATGTAATTCTAGCTTTCAATGATGATACTTAATGCAACATATCAATTAAACAAACTAGAATGATGTATTTTCTTAAATGAAATGCTAGAATGAATTCAAACAACCAAACATCAATCACATGCAAATCATGATAAAAATAACTCCTTTCAAACCAAATATGCAAAGATTCAATCAAAACAAACCGAACAATGTAATCTGTGCTCAAAAAAGAGATTCAACAAGAGAAGAGTTTTTCACTCTTTCAATTGAAAACAGAGCAATATAGATGCAAGAACTAAAACATGAAATGCATGAAGCAACAAATCACCAACTTGATTGGATAAGCATAAAAGCAAATGAATAGACAATGACATAGATGGCCTAGGAACACAAACCATCCAAAAACTCAAAAAATTAAGTAATGCAATCTCAAACCAATCAAGCAAACAAATCAAACTAACAAAGAATTCTAGCCAGGGAGAATAAAGGAAAACAAGCCAAGAAACAGAATCTGTAATATCCCTCCCTTTAATAATAAATAATAAATAATAAATAATAAAAATAATAAATAATAAATAATACAAAATAAATAATAATAATACAATAATAATAATAATAAATAATAAATCACTTAATAATAAATAATAAAAATAATAAATCATAAATGATATTTAAAAATATATAAGAAAATAAATAAAAATAATAAAAATAGTAATAACTACACTAAAAGCTCTAAATAAGAATAAATAGTAATAAAACAAAGAAAACAATAAAAAGAACCAGTAAAGCTAAAAATCAAAAGAAAAGTAAAGAAAGAAAACAAGAAAGCTAAAAAATCAAGTTGCATGTAGACACATGGAGTGTGTGCATGTGGTTCCCCATCCAATGTTGTTCTATTTAATAGATGGTGAGGAAGATGAGAGGCATTCCTTGCATCTATCATTCCGAGATTCTATCTGTCATTCTCTTGGGAGAATGGTATACTAAGACTTAGGAGAACTGGCAGTAGTCGTTGATTGAGGGCTTGGGGGTGGCCAGTTGTAGCAGAATCCTGCACAATTGACTACGGTTGGGAGGAGAGTCGTCCCCAAAACCCTGTTGCGGTAAGCCTATTTCTACCACAAGTAAGCTCAGGTAAGCACTCTTCATAGTTTAAATTTAATGTTAATAAGTTAATTAGATATCTATTTGGGTTGTTACATATGATATCTATTTGATTTTGTAAATTAGTTGCAGCAGGGATTATCCTTCTAAATTTGCAGAGCATGAGATAGTGTCAGTGATTTGCAGTGGAATTAGGTGATGTACATATCCGAGAAGCCAACAGTCCCCAATGCTTATGCATGCTTTTTCATATGTATACTATTTATATCTATTCTGGTGGCATTTATACCTTGTTTATTATGGTGGAGTCTTGTTTTTTTTTCATTTTCAAATTCATTTGCCGTCAGCCAATAGGATTGTACATTGAGGCCCATGGGATTTGGACTCAGATGCAACGGTATCAGTGCCATTATCGAACTGAACTTTGGAGACAACTTGAGACCTCCAATTCATGGAATAGCCTTTTATTCATTTGAAGTTGATTTTTATTTAGCTGGAGAATTTGCAAATAAATGAACGATGGCACATTACATAAGGGTCCGTCTTTGGAAATCAGTAGATCTGAAGGATAAACAGAAATTTAACTAGCTTTCCTGTTTGATAAACTTAGCAACATCAACTTTGGTTTAAGTAAATGCTTGGTTTAGCAACAACAACTCTATCCCTTGCCTTTCTTTGCCAGAGAATTGAATCGGCTTTTCAAAATTGTGTGTTATTACTAGTTTGCCATGGTTTTAAAAGATGATAGCTTTTCATGAGTATTCATGCCATATTGGTTATTTTTCTTGGGAGTTGTTAAATATATGCTTACGATGCCTATCAATGACGTGTATATAGAAGGATGTTATGCATGCTATGCCCTTCTCGTAGATGTAGAGATTTTCAGCTGTAAGAAGCAACAAAATTATGGGTATAGAATAAATGCAAAAGTAGAGTTTGTTTCCTCGTGTCTATTTAAGATTGAAATCGATAATGGACAATTTTACCACATAGTTATTAAGGATATATTTTTTCAAATTTTCTGTGTTGGTCAAGAAGTTACAATGAAGGATGATTAAATTACAATAGTCATTATCAATTTGGCTAAGTGGTAATTCAGTTGGTTCCCTCGTAACATAAGCTAGTTGAGTCAACATATTTGTATGAGCATCGAATTTGAGAACCTGTATCTTCATCAAATTTGAGAATTTGTATCGTTCTTTTATACCAAATTATTTGGCTAACATTTCCTCGGCGTTACTAGCCTCAAATGCTATTATAACTCTAATCAAACATATATAAGCTCTTAACCAAAGTCTTATTCAACTATACACATAAATAAACGCTTGTGTCCTTTTATTGCTTAATTTATGACTGTTTCCAGAGATTTTTGTGCTTTTATTTCAGAAACCGTGCATATATATATGAGTTTCGGTTTGCTTTTAAAACACATTACCAACAGAAAAACCCTTAAGCTGTTTGTCTTTGTAAATGGGAATGTGAAATTAACATTTCGTTGATCGTGAATCAGACAGATTTGGTTTGCTGGTTTCAAAGAGAGTCCCACGGCCATGAATACGCCTGTGATGGGGATCTTGAGCAACTTCTCGATGCCATCGCTCTTGTTATGCAGAAACGGAAGTGGTCATTATCGCGTTTCAAGCAATAAATTTTTCGTTGTTTCATGCTCAAGGCAAGTTCTGTGATCGGATTTTATACATATTATGTGCTTTTTTTTCAACGCCTTTGCCCTGTTTTTTTTTATACTCTCGAAGAACATCTAGATCTATACCTTACAACTTTTTAAGTATTCAGATAAACTTTTATTGTATTTTGCTGAATGAATTCTTGCACATTGTAAGTAATTAATAAGTGATTTCGTGAACAACTCAGATTACGTTTGTGCTTTTCACTGAGCTTAATTCTTGTAAAGTTCTTTTTTGACTTTTCATGGAGCTTTGGTGCATTCATGAAATAAAGATGCCCAATCTTGCGGACATAGATTTAGAATGTTCTGTTCTTAATTTAGACTTGCACTTGCTTTTCAAATACTGTAATATCTGTACTACATTCGTGTCCTTTAAGATAGAAGATGGGCATGTACACTCTCCTGTACATTTATCTCTTAAATTATATGGTTAGCGGGCTTATACCTAAGGTTTCCTCTTTGGGTTCAGTAGCTTTCATTTGGATTCGAAGCTTGATGTGCCAACAGCCAAAGGCATTCTTCATTTCTTTTTCAGAATCTTTTTGATGTAAGGACTGCTTCACACAGACTCCATGTTTACAGAAATGGGAAACAACAGCGTAACTAAAAATGGGGAACAAAGTATTTTGGAATGAGTAGTTCTTCTTGCACACTGTGAATTATCAATGTAATAGATAATTTATTGAATTCAAATCCATACAAGACTGAAAAATAATCTACCATATCTAATTTCCTCTATTTTGGTGTTATAAATGATATTACATTCATTTTTAATGCTCAGTTATTTTTTATAAAATATGGTTTTTTTTTTTAATTATCAAATGCCGATCCTGTGCAGAGAGATCCCCAAGAAACAACATTTCCGTATCATTTCTGTTCCGTTTCTGTTCCTTAGATAAAGTAGGACACAACACCATTTGTTGTAACATATCACAGACCTATATTTTCAAGAAAATTACATGAAATAGTTCCAGTTAGGTTCTATTTTCTCTAATACTCGGGCTACTTTGCTTACCCATGTTACCTCTCTGATGCTAGGGCTACTTTGCTTACCTATGTTTCCAAGAAAATTACAATGAATAGTTCTGACAAGTTTCTATTCTTTCTGATGACAGAATTACTTTTCTTTCTGGTGTTAAAGCAAATCATTAGCTAAATTTTGAAGGGTTAGTAGTTTCAAGTTTCAACTAACTCCAGAGACCAGTAAGCTACTTTCTGTCAACATTAGTTAAAGTCAGTTTCATTGTTTTATTTAAAGTAGGTCTTAACCTTCTTTAGTATTTGGGAAAACTCGGTTAAATTTTGGCAAACCTATTGGAACTAACATAACTCACTAACAGATGAAATGACAGGTTTTGAGTGACTGCTATTTTAATTTAAGTTTGACTAATATATAAGTTTGAAATGGCCATTAATGCAACCAGACAGATTTTTTCAACAGAATCATGTATAATGTTGAACCTTCTTAAAGGAAATGATGGGCAGATTCTTGATTAAATCTTCTATGTAAAGATTGTTTTAATTTTCTCACCCTAAGATTTTCTCCTAGAATTATAACCTGATCTCTGAGTGCAGATGCATGCAGTTTCTGCTTGATGCATCTGATATGTGCTAAGCAAGGGGTTATTAATAGGCTTGGACAAGCTGGTTCATAAATTTGAATTTGATATCATCTTAAGCCAGGGTTAACAACTAGCTTGGATAAGCTGGTTAATAAATTCACTTGTTTGAAATTAGACTTGTTTATTGGAAGGATTACAAATCAAACGAAATAAATATAGGGGCTTTCAATGGTTTGATTAAAAAAAAAAACTTATTGTGCCATTTTACTGATCTCTTAATCGCAGGAGGTTCTCATTTTGAAAATAAAAATGAAAGTAATAAATGTTTTAAAATAGCTTTCGTGAATGTTTTGATGTCAAAGAACTTGAATACTGCCATGTTTTTCTTCAAAACTAATCTGCCGAATATATCAGGAAAAGGTTGGTGAAGCAGATAAAAACAAATGACAGCAAATGACCCTATCAACAACAGGAAGATTGCTGTGGTAGGATTGTTCTCGAAATAACGGTTTTTTCCAGATGTTGAAAACAGTACTAGATCTGAATACCTTCTTGCATGGAGCAAGGTATCTGCTTCGAGTGATTTTGCTTGTTTTACTAGCGATTTTACTTGTTTTGTTTTTGTCACAACTTTTGAATATTCATTATGACATCTCTTGTGAGCTTGGCTTGTTAGGCTTTATCTATTTTGTCTCTTTTGGGGGCCATCTGTTGCTTTCTCATCTTTTGAATATACACCTTGATACACTTGCTTATCCTTGTGTGTCTGCCTTTTTCTTCTGTAACTGTTGTTCCACAAATGTGCTTCACAGTTTCGTCCACCTCCACTATTTATTGAATTCCACTGTCCAAATGTGTTGATTGATTTTCTTATAGTGGGTTTTGAAGAAGTTGGTTTCTGGGATAAAAATGCTTCTTGATGTCAGACAAAGAGGTGTTGATGGTATATCATTTGGAGTTATGGCTCGAGCAAAGCCAATGAGACTGTGGACAAAGAAATTGGGCTGAGAGAGCTTCAAAGTAGCATATCCATGTTTTTTTGGCTACTCAAGTTTTAAATTGGTGGTAATCATTATTGTTGAACATTAAGTGACATTATCGTAATGGGTACTTCTTGTATTAGTCATCATACTCTATAGATGAAGAAGTGGATCGAGTCCTCGTACATGTCTTGATCATGGAAATTCCATTTATATTATTATTATTATTGACACCAAAGCCTCATCTATGTGTTCAACTTGACCAGTTCTATCTCATCTTGATTTTGAAACTGTAAATTCATTAAACAGACTTGGCTATTGCTTGTCTATCTTCATGTAGGTTCATTGAGTCATTCTGATTAGTATCTTTATAAATTACGTTGTAATCATGAACCAACATCTCATCCTGAACAAATCCTGTTGATAACACATCTATCTGCAAACAATTTAACCATTCAATTAATCAATGGCTGAATCTTTCTGCAGATAGATGAATCTTTTTACAGTTAGTTATACCTCCACATCTATATTTTATTCCGCCATTGCGCTCAGCGTTTGATAATCCATTTACATCAGTGGGGTACACTCATTTCATTGTCTGTTAATTCTGCGGGTCTAGTACCGCTTTGTTTTTTTTTTAGATTTTGGACACCGAAGGTGCGGCTGATCGAGCTATATACGAAGCTATATAACAAGTCTGTAAATTTGTAAGTGTATATCGCAAGATTGCAGGTGTCTGAATGTTTCAAATCACAATATGAGGTTGATCAGTATGGACAGATTTCTCGACAAGTTTACAATTTTCTATCATAGGCAGGCAATTTTACTCCTAATTGTATTGTAATTTAAGGGATTTGAAATGGTGTTTCCTTCGCGGGTGCGCTTGCAGGCAGACCATATAATTAATAAAATGATTATTTTTTTGTATTGGGGAGGCATGACCTTCCCTGTCATCCGATCCGGTTCTGGGTCGGGTGGCAGTGTATTTTCTTTATGGTGTGGAATATTTTTTATGATTGATTCATAAATTTTGATGACTAAACATCAATACAACTTTTATACTGTGACATCAAAATAGTAACTGAATGTGAGGAAAATGTCACTTTAGTTTTACCTTGCTTGGTCATACGACTTTGTTCAAAGCATATAATAAATCATCCTATAGTACTAGTTTTTCTTCATAAAAAGGTTTACGTGGGACTATTCATGACCAGTTTCTTCATGGGCCTTAATTGGTTAAAAGACATCCACTTTGTAGATAATATACTTTCCACAGGATTGATGCTAATCTTGTAATAGGAATAAGATTCTTTAGTCACGAGACTCGAAGCACTTCTTCGACTTTTGGTGGATATTGAACCACATCTCCGTGATTGATAGAATCTAGATCATTAGTACTCCTTATCTTGCATTCAATGATCATTTCAAAGGTAAATTAGTGGATGGATTGGATCATCTAGTGACTCACATCACATTGCAATTTTTCTTTAATTAGCTATCCAATCTGGTATCTAAGGACAACTATATTCTTAGCATAAGCTACAACAATTGGATTCTTGACAGCAAAATAATGTTGATCATATTATTCACTAATTATTTGTTCGATTACTGTCCTTTAGCAATAACAGTTGCTTGGCATTTCTCTGGTCCATTATTGCAAGAACACAACTCTCTCAATATGATCTCCTAGTAAATTTAATTTTGCATTGCAAATTGCCATTCAAATTACATGTATCTGCTCATTTACTACTCATATCATTTGTATATTGAACATCATCAAGCTACATGATGGTATATTTAGTCTCAGTGGCAAACCATACAGATTTGGATTAAAGTTCAGATGTTGAGTATAATGTTACATGACGTTCGTCATGGTTAAAGTTGTCTAAAGAGAAATGGGAAGAAGAAACAACCTATTTTGGAGCATAAAAGAAGAGTATTGTGGTATTTCGGGACATAATGGAAGAATTTGGTAACTTGGTATTCTAAAGG
>APFE030621896.1:96617-126966 GCA_000404065.3 Pinus taeda
ATTTGTATATTGAACATCATCAAGCTACATGATGGTATATTTAGTCTCAGTGGCAAACCATACAGATTGGATTAAAGTTCAGATGTTGAGTATAATGTTACATGACGTTCGTCATGGATAAAGTTGTCTAAAGAGAAATGGGAAGAAGAAACAACCTATTTTGGAGCATAAAAGAAGAGTATTGTGGTATTTCGGAACATAATGGAAGAATTTGGTAACTTGGTATTCTAAAAGTATCACTATAAGGTCTATCTAAGGATGATGCATCTAAAGAAGCAATATTGGCAATCAACCAATGAAGTTGAATAATTATGGTAATAAGTTTACGGAACTTGGACGGTGTGTACATGACAACATCTATAACAATTTTCCCTCTAATGGGAGAGCCACATTGTAAAGTTTTCCATAGGTGACTCACTATATGAATGAATTATGAACAACAAGACGTATGATCAGGTAATTTTCTTATGTAAGCGGATTACATATTGAATTTATTTTTCAGGTATTCCCCAAGTTGGGAAGAGTAATGTATGAAGTTACATGATGACCAAGTAATGATAACTTGGAAGATATAGAAAGGAATGTTGAGAGTGGGATGTTTCATGCTAGGAAGGAATGTTTTCCAACTAGAAAAGATACTATTTAAAGAATCTTTTGCCCAACTGGAGGAAGGGGTCAATTTATGATTAAGCAATCAACTGGTATCGAACGTGACAAACTCGATGAGATAAGAAAATAATTCTTTGAAGTACTCACCGTTAAATAAGTCAACACTGGTCAACAAATCCCCGTGCAAATCAATTAAGCATGATATAGAGTTATATCATGATGGAAATAGTATTTGCAATAGCGATATTGAAATCAGGGATTTTAATTTTGAGGTAAGATGATTTAAATAATGATGGTATCACTAGTAATGAATTTCACCAAAATTTCCTTTGGGAAGAAAGAATATATGCAGAGAGATTAAGACTCAAGATGATAATTATGAAATTTAACGATGTACTTAGATGTCGAAATGATTATTGAAAAGTGATTGACACCTTGATGAAAACATACTGACGATGTTGAGGAACATATGGTTCTTATAGTGATAAGGTATCTATACAATAATAGCGATATGCATAGGAATTATGACATTATGTCAAGGTATATTGACATTTTCATGTACTACCTGATGATAAGTATTTAATGTTCAATACTCATGACGGATATGATATGCATAACGTGGCATATGAATTATGATGTTATAATATGAGGATTATTGACATGTGGTTCTTTTATGTTAACGCATGATATGTCTTGATATAATAATGTAATGGTATAACTGAAGCATGTGATAGTTCCATGCCATGCGTAAGCATGCAGTTCCTTGCAAGAGTTGGCATGTGGATTATTCCTATCATACTATGATGGTATGGTTAATGCATTGGTTGCATGTTGAGGTATAATGATTGACAGGACTCTACATTGGGCCGAGAGGTCCGGTTTATTTGATGATCTCGTGCGAGCCCATACGCACGAGGGAGAATAAGTAACATCATATGGGCTGGGGACAAACTCAATCAACACTACATATGCCAGTGGTTCCTTTGTCTTGTGTATAGCTCTTGATGGATAGCTCTAGAAGAGCTATGGGACCATCTTGAGGAGGCCAAGTGCCTGATGATCTAGGCTAGGTGCCTAGTATTGGATTGGGATGCCGAAGTCTGGAAGGGATGTAAAGGACTTCGATGCCTGGGGTTGTGCGCCTTAGTAGTTGTGGAGGGAGTGGGCCAACCTGCGAGATGCCCGGGGTCATTAAGTACCGGACCGGATGCCTGCCTTGGGGTAGATGAGGTCACCGGATGCCTGCCTTGGGGCAGATGAGGTCTGAGTCAGGCGCGAGCCTTGGGGCCAGCCTTGGACTAGGATACAGACTGGGTTAGGCTTCTGCCTGGTGTCGAAAGTGGAAAAAGGACAGAGATTCCTTGAGATTTTCCAGGGTGTTGGGGACTTTCGATGCCTGCTGATTATACTAGTTCAGCAGAGGGTGTTGGCAACATGAAGTAAATAAATTAATAAATAATAAATAATACACAATAATACACAATAACTTTGGGACGAAGTTCCTTAAAGTGGGAGAGTATGTAATATCCCTCCCTTTAATAATAAATAATAAATATAAAAAAATAATAAATAATAAATAATACAAAAAAATAATAATAATAATAATAATATAAATAAAAATAATAAATCACTTAAGAATAAAATAAAAATAATAAATCATAAATGATATTAAAATATATAAGAAAATAAATAAAAATAATAAAAATAGTAATAACTACACTAAAAGCTCTAAATAAGAATAAATAGTAATAAAACAAAGAAAACAACAAAAAGAACCAGTAAAGCTAAAAATCAAAAGAAAAGTAAAGAAAGAAAACAAGAAAGCTAAAAAATCAAGTTGCATGTAGACACATGGAGTGTGTGTGCATGTGGTTCCCCATCCAATGTTGTTCTATTTAATAGATGGTGAGGAAGATGAGAGGCATTCCTTGCATCTATCATTCCGAGATTCTATCTGTCATTCTCTTGGGAGAATGGTATACTAAGACTTAGGAGCACTGGCAGTAGTCGTTGATTGAGGGCTCGAGGTGGCCAGTTGTAGCAGAATCCTACATAATTGAGCCTACGGTTGGGAGGAGAGTCGTCCCCAAAACCCTGTTGCGGTAAGCCTATTTCTACCACAGGTAAGCTCAGGTAAGCACTCTTCATAGTTTAAATTTAATGTTAATAAGTTAATTAGATATCTATTTGGGTTGTTACAGAATCTATGAGGACAATACACACTGGTAATGATTTAAGAGAAAATATGATTTTAACCTATAGGAATCGACGCGACTGTCTAACTAGCAACCAATGCCATAAGATTTTTTAAACATCATTTATAGATTATTTTGGTTTTTGGAGATTTGGAGAACCTATGCGTTAGCCGACCTGAACTTAGGTCACAAGGGTTGGGAGCCAAGTAGCTCCAATGGCTGCAGGGAGCCCACGGTCTCTACAGGGAAGCCCATGGCTAGAATCCATCGGCGATCTCCGGACACACACACATTCCTGAGCACAATGAACCCCATGAGGCAGAAAGCTAACAGAACAACACATTGAGGGGAGGCGACGGGTTGCAGAGAAGGCTACCTGAGTGGCTTTATAAGCATAGGGCATGAGGGGAACAGTGATGGAGCGCACACGACAGTGATGATGATGGTTTCTGCAGCCTTCGTTTTTGTGTCTGTTCATGCCCATGGTTAAGGGATCTTCAACATTCATAGAGATGGATCTGACAGGCTTTACACCATAATCCTAGAGTTAAGGGACAACAAGATTTTCACTTACCTTAAACATAATCTAGAGTCTGGTTATGCTGTATTTTTATGGACATGGAACGGATCTGGGACAACCTACCCCGTCACGGAAGAAGGTAATATCCACATATCCATTAATGACCTAATAGATCAGGTACTCAAAGAATCGAACAGCCCATACAAAGTCTAGATTTGGAGGCATACAAGCATCATGACACCCCTCTGTCCTGACTCACGGGCCCAAAATGCAGAAGAAGGCTTGAAAGGCAAGCTGAATGGAAGAGATCTAATGGTCTGGAATAGGACATCCTGGTCAACAGATCGAGGTCTTTCTCAAACGGATCCATACGCTATTGTGACGGATCTCACACAGTTCTTCATCAAAACACCGGAAGGAAGGCATCATTGCATAAGGCTTTGGAAGGGATGTAGGATCCAGGATCTGAGATATAAAATACAAAGCCTCCTCGGCATACCAATACATGGGAAAAATCTAATCTGCATGGAATACAACTTATAGGATAACTACACCCTCCAGGATTACAACATAACTACAAACTCAACCATCATCATCAATCTCCGTTTGCAGGGTGGATGCTCTGGAGCTAGCTCCAAGAACATAGGCTCCTTCAACAATGCAGTCAAGGGTAAAGGGAAAATGCAGACCAATCCTGCAACAACCCATGAACTTCTCGGGCTCTATATTGTAGAACAAAAAACTGAGAATCCCGCTCTCACCATTGCAGTGCTTGAGGTAAATGCTTTGTACTCAGATCTATATTCCCACTCAGTTATTTGTAGATTTAATGGGTTTTGGCCCAAATCTGACATTCTGCACCACTGGATTCACACTACATGGACACCAAACTGCGAAATTTACTTATGCCCCAAGGGTTTTTTCATAGTAAGATTCAACACAAAACAGGATAAGGAATATATCCTCAAAAAGGGGCCATGGTTCTGGGGTAGCGTAGGGCTCTTCATCACCCTTTGGTTTCCAGATTTTGATGCCAACACAATGGTGGTATCAAATATGCCAGTCTGGGTTAGGTTTCACAGCCTTCCATTACACTTCTGGCACCACAAGGTTTTAATCACTATAGGGAACACCTTGGGAAAATTTCTAAAGACTGATGAAGACAAACTCATAAAGGGAATATTTACCTTTGCCAGAATATGTGTTGAAGTAGACCTCAGCCACGGACTACCAAAGAGTATAACATTGAACTTCAATAATACACAGTGGATACAACCCTTGGATTATGAAAACACAACATTCTGATGCCGTGGATGTCTACAAACAGGCCACCTTCTCAGTGCTTGTCAATAGGCAAGAAACATCCCCAACCGAAACAAGCAGCAACAGAGGAAGCCTAAAGGATGACAACATACAGAGACATTGGATGAAGAAGAAGACACAACAAAGATTGCAAAATACAAAGCAGAAAAGGAAGAACAAAAAGTCCAGCATAGCACACTCAAGAAAGAGGAAGCCCCCAGTAACCCTTTGCAGCAACAAGCTTCCCAAACAACAGGAAAGGAAATATTTGGCAACAAGAGAACTCATGGATCAGAAGGATCTGAGTCAGACAAGGACTCTCCCATAACTATAACAGAAAATCAGCTATCCATTGTAACTACTACTCCCAACACTGGAGGATGACGAAAGGTGGAGAAAAAGAAAGGGAGAAAAGAATAGTTTTTTATTTTTATTTTATTTTTATGTTTATTGGTTTCTGTGAAAACCTGAAAAAATCATCTGCATATGCTCTTTAGCATCTACAAAATGTAATTTTGTCTTATGAATAAAATTACGACTTTTTCCATGGGAAAAAAAAGCAACCAACGCCATAAGGGGTTGTGGCACGACTGTTCAAGAGGAACTCACACTGGTCGGCACTATTGTTAGCAAAATAAAAGCAATGATCAAGGGATTCAAATAAAAACAAAAAATTTCCACAAACCAAAACCAGACTTGTCACTCTAAATTCAAGAATCAAAGCAATAGATAATGTAAAGTACATATTATAAAAGAGAAAGAGTGATACGACAAAAGTCGTCACAAATCATGAAATGATGGATGGGTCCCCAGTGGAGTCGCTAATTTGTGGAGTAGGAAGATTCTCTCTATGAACAGAGACAATCCCTCTAGCCCAAGGGAGAGGGTCTAGCCACAAACAAGACAATTTGACATAAATTCCCTTAGATTGAGAATGGGTAAGATTATACCTCTTGTATCGCTTATCCTTGTTTGATGAAGTCCTTGTGTCTTTGCTCCAGTGATCAACTCCTTAATGTCAATCAAGCACCTGAAACAAATAGACAAGAAACCAAAGCACACATGATAACATACAATAGATTCAACCTACTTAAGAGGCTAAAGAGTATTAAGCTACCAAATACCATATGCGATTGATATAGGAAACAAAATATCAGTTGTATTATTATGAAAAAAAGGAAAGTACAACCTTCGTCTTAGTGTTGCAGGTTTCCTTCGACATGTCAGGGTTCCAACACCACTTTTAGCATCTCATGGTTCACCTCAAATAATAGAGTTCAAGGATTCTTCCTCTTTTCTCCAAACCAAACAAACTACAAACTTATTTTCCCTTTACAAGCACAAACTAGAAGGCTAAGGCTATCAAGAGTTGTTTAGGCTATCAAGATTTTGCAGATTATTCAAGCCCTTCCATTAACTAGCTGAGGTTGGAATAGGAGAAGTTTATATAGCTTGAGAGAGGGGACATGAATCCTCTTATGATGGGAGAGGTCTCATCCCTTTTGGTTTGTTCCATTTTAATAGGGGAAAGGAGCCCAAATAGTCTCTCTCGGCTCTATCTCAACTAACCATTTACCAGACTTCCATTCATGAAGCTTCTAGACCTGGAAGCTTTGACTCCTTTTTTAAAAAACTTTCCAAAAGAGGGTCAACACAGGTAATGGATGGATACCAGTGCTGATCGGCGCTATGCTCAGTGTTAAAATCTGCAAATTGGCGCATGGAAGCAACTGAGGGATAACCTCGTCCTTTAATACTGAGTTTGAAGGAATTTTCTTTGGAAATGATGTAAGAGGTAAATGTTCTACAGATGGAGAGTGATGTAAAGACATATTATTCATGATAGGAAAACACATGAGGTTTGATGTAGAGGTCCTCCAGGATCGAGGAATAGGGAGTACAGGGACAGTGACAAAATGTTGTGTAACAAAGTCCCCCTTCATCGTCAAAAAGAGGTAGAAGAGGATTTCTACAGGACCGCGCATGAAGCAAAAGTCATATAAAGCAGCCAGCGTGACGCCTTTGGTCCTCATGGAGGGGGACTTAGACGAGATCAAAGATGTGGTCTACGACGCAATAGAGAACATTTGGAACCAAATAAAAGAACAATATCATTAGACGTTGGATAAAGTGCAGCAGGGTCTAAGAGCATTGCAGGTCCATACCGACCTCATTCAAGTGAGTGTGGGACAAGTGAGCCCAAAACAAGCGAGCGGGTCAGCCATAGCAATGTAGCTCACTATAGATCTTTGCACCATGTAGTTTCCATAGGGGTCACTGCATGTCAAAGCATCAGAAGACAAGGTGTGCCTCATACACATGAAGGATATGAGTCTGAACCTAGCGGCGCTTCCTATCCAAACATTGCATGAGCTGTATCAAGGGGTTTCCAATGAGCTCAAAGTTCGGGAACAACATGCATTGTTGATTATCAATGAGGTCAAAATCAACAATCATTAGATGTTCGAGGAAAAGGCGCAAGCCCTCAAGGAAAGGGAGGAAGTGGTGATGCGTAGCCACTAGCTCGAAGCAGAGATCGAGTAGGCCTACAGTGAGTTTCTTAAGCTCCATATCGTAGTAGAAGCGGCCTCTGTCGAGCATATTCAGAAGCTAGCTACTGCAGTAAAGGAGATGAAGGCAGAAATTCGGAAAGTCATATTTAAGTTGCAGCTGCAAATATCTCTGTTACAACTTAAGCTGCAACCAAATACTCCTCTAGAAGTCAGAGAGCAGCGCGAAGCTGCTATTAAAGAAGAAATGGCTACCTTGGAAGTGCAATCAAGGGCTGCACTCATTTGTTTGAACAAGCCATGGAACTGTGAACCTCACTACAGGAGGATCCGACTATGCAGGAGATTGAAGCAGATATCAGAGAAAAGCAGATACAGTTCGACGAAATCAGATCTATGGTGCGAACCTTAGCACTAGTGCAAAGGTTCACCAGATTACAAGAAGGCAAGCTCATCTAGAGTGAAATTGATGAGCTATGTTAAAGGAAGCCATCATATCTTCATAGACGCAGCCCTGGGTAAATGAGGCAAGTCAGCTGACACTATCAGTACAGAGCAAGCTTAAGGCTATGCAACAGACACAAAGAACCATGGGCCTTGCAATCGAAGGCCCAACCACAGGAAAATTGGTTGAGGAAGTTCGTCAGGCTGCAGCATAGGGAACAATGAACCTACAAGTATTGAAGATAGAGTTCAGTGAGCTGCAAGCGAAGATCGAGGTGCCACCAACAGAGTGACTCGAGGATGAGTCACAACTTTGTGTTGGGGGCCTGTTGGGATAGGGTCCTCTGGGTTCAATTTTGCAAATAGTTTTTATTTTTATTTTTGTAAAATCTCCACATTTTGAGGAGCAAAGTGTGAAGGTTAGTAGGAGCTAAAAGGGGCTTTAAGAAGGTTAAAGCCCCTTAGTTTGTTAAAATTTAAGTTGTTTTGTGACTTGCCTATGGTCCGCCGACCATGGTATTGTAAAATAAGATGATTTAAAAGATTCACAGAAGGTCATAGGAAAAAAAGTGAAGATAATGATGAACACATATAGGCAAGTTTTGGGTCTATATTGCCTACTTTGTACTTAGGCGAAGGAGAAGGCTCCTGTAGTTGTGTGCGTGGAGACCTTGGTAAATCCACAGTTGAGTGCGCGGGCCCTTGCAGTTGTGTGCGCAGGGAAGAAAGAGTATGTAATAGAAGATCTGGACATAATAAAGACTATTTTGGAGCAATATCTGTGTATATGTGCATTTATGTGTACTTTTGCATTTACTGTAAATTTGTTCCGTTTATTGTAATTTATTAAGAAACACTTAATAGATGCACGAAAGTGGTAGATCTATTAGTTTACTTGATATTATGAGTGTTTAAAGCAATTGGTGCAGAGTTAGAATCTGTTATCTGTAAGTTATTATCATTTCTGCATTTTAAGGGTTAGGGTTCATGAAGGTCAGAATAAAGCCCTAGAAGTAACATAAACACATCACATAGACCTCTGGATGTAGAAACTTGGTTTTGTCATCCCCCAATACTACCTCAGGTGAGATTGCAACCTACGTTACTCGGGTTGTTGCTGAAAGGGTCGATAGTGTAGGGTTTTGTTGGTTAGCATATCTAACTCTAAACCTGGGTCCAAGCCCCCTTAAGCCAACACCTGCACAGTAATAAGGAAATCCAAGAGCATATATATGCTTGTCTCTAGTGCATTTTTGTAGAGTGAGCATCTACTAGCCCCCTCCATACCTTTTTTCCTTAGATTCTCCCATCAAAGTCTTTTCATGCCAAAACCAGCATGATTGTGTAAATGAGTACATGAAAGTGACTATGTACCTATATGTACCGGCAATGATCATCAAGTTATCGCATAATTTACCATCCCATGTGATGTAATCTTCTCCCTCATTCAAACATAGTCCCTCCCTACAGAGGGATTGTATATATCTTCTCCATTCATCTACACAATTTCCATATGAACCCATTTCTTCCACCCTACGCCAGATAGGAAATATTCCCTGCCATCCTGCAATGGTATGTGCCAAGATGAAATAACCTCTACAGTGCATTTTGTTTATGTTGTCTTAAGATAAATTGTGTGCGCCCTCCATGCCAAAGATTCCTTAACCAATAATAATTTGGTTTGCCGTACCAAATGCCCAGGTAATACTCCTGAGGAACCATTATTTGATCTTGTGAAAGTTGTTCCATATACAAGAACCAAATTTGAGTCCAATGTACCCATAAATAAACCAGTATTATGCTATCATGTTGTATAAATACATGGATGCTATAATATTTTGCCATATTCCTTCTCGGTAAAGTGGATGCCAGAGATATTTTATGATTAGTGCCCATTTGAAATATTTAATATCTAGGAGCCCCAATCCGCCATATTCTTTTGAAACCATGATCCTTTCCCATTTAATCTGATGGAACCTATGCTTATTCTCCCTCCCCGCCCAAATGAAATGAGCCACAATACCTTTTACTTTATTAACCACATAAGAAGGAAGGATAAAAAAGTGTTTCCAATATACTGTTAATTGTTGAAGAATAGCTTGTGTCATAATATATCTGCCACCTAGTGTTAACCATCTGTGAAACCATTTTTTTTTTAGATGAAAAAAGAACTAGTTTATATAATGTACCTGTACATATTTATGCAGGATTACAAACTTCTATAAAACTTTATCTATCAAGACTCTATTAACCATATATTACTATTATAGTCAGTGATGTTCCAGCTATGCCTCAAAGTATATGTCCTATATAATCATAGCCAAAGTATATAAAAAAAGAGTGACAATCAAAATATAATTTGTAAGAGTCCAGGGCAGAGTTATGGATCCCTCCTCTCTAATATGATTATCTTCCAGATATGACTAGAACATGTACCTAGTGCCATCAGATAAGCCCTTTTTTGATAGAAAGTTTCCCACAATGTTGGCCTCATTGTATATATGTTGAAAAGTGATGTGATGGAAATTTTTCCAAATCCATGAATGTGAGCAATCCAACCATTTAGATTCGGCGGGGAAAAATAAGTATTTCTAGTAATCCCATCAATGAGTCGTTCTTGAGTCCCCCATAAATATAGTATATATATATATATATATATTATATATATATAGTATATATTAATGTTATAAATATCTAGTCTTCAAGTAAACCACAATAGTCTCCATAGCGCCATTACCTATGCCCTCATATTAGTACCTGTACTAGCATTCCATGAGATTTTGTAGTGTGCCTTCTAATCCAATATGAGCCATATCCCACATCCACATTGCCCCCGATGTGCTGCCCCATCAAAGAAACCTGTACGAAACTTAATTTGAGGAAGAGAATTTTGGATCGAAAACCCCTTAACTCTATGTAGAATTGTTCCTATATTGTCCATCCAAGTTCCAATTTTGTATAAAATCATGAAAGTCCCGATTTCATAATTTTCAAATATAAAACCATTACGAGCTTTCCATAATTCCCAGAAAATGAATAGAGGTATAGATTATATATGACCACCACACGCCAACCACCAGTTGAAACATTATTCTATGGACGTGAATTGTCTGAAAGGGATGTTGTTTTGTATCATGATGAAGTGCCAAACCTGCATAGTAATCAGGAAATCCAAGAGCATAAGTATGTTTGTCTCTAGTGCATTTTTGCAGATTGAACATCTACCAGGCCCCTCCATACATTTTTTCCTTATATTCTCCCACGTCGAAGTCTTGTCATTCCAAACCAACCAAGAATATAGTATAATCTTATAGGGGACCTTTAATTTCCAGATTCTATAAAACCAGCATGATTGTGTAAATGAGTGCATGGAAGTGACTATGTACCTATATGTATTGGCAACGACCATCGAGTTTCCACATAATTTACCATCCCGTGTGATGTAATCTCCTCCCTCATTCTGGCACAGTCCCACCCTACAGAGGGACTATATGTATCTTCTCCATTCATCTGCACAATTTCCAGATAAACCCATTTCTTCCGCCCTACGCCAGATAAGAAATAGTCCTTACCATCCTGCAATGGCATGTGCCAAGATGAAATAACCTCTACAGTGCATTCCATTTATGACGTATTAAGACAAATTGTGTGCCCCCTCCACGCCGAATATTCCTTTACCAATAATAATCTGGTTCCCCGTACCAAATGCCCAGGTAATACTCCTGAGGAACCATCATTTGATCTTTTGAAAGTTGTTCCATATACAAGAACCAAATTTGAGTCCAATGTGCCCATAAATAACCCAATCTTATGCTGCTATGTTGTATAAATACTTGGATGCTATAATATCTTTCCATATTCCTTCTCGATAAAGTGCATGCTAGAGAGATTTTATGATTAGTGGCCATCTGAAATATTTAATATCTAGGAGCCCCCATCCGCCATATTCTTTTGGAACCAAGATCCTTTCCCATTTAATCAGATGGAACCTATGTCTATTCTCCCTCCCCGCCAAAATGAAATGAGCCACAATACTTTTTTATTTTATTAACCACATAAGAAGGAAGGATAAAAAGGTGTTCCCAATATACTGTTAATTATTTGAAGAAACTCTTGTGCCATAATATATCTGCCACCTAGTGTTAACCATATGTGCACCCAATTATTCAATTTTTTGTGGAATTTGTCCAATAACCATTGCAAGTGTGCAATCCTGTAATTGTTTGGCTTTAGTCGATATCCCAAATATGTGAATCCTTCCTCCAGAGGATGTGTTTGGGAATGGAAGAGGTTAGCAATGAAATTGATTTCCTCCTATGCGCCATAGGAGTATATCATTGATTTCTCTTCATTGATAAGCATACCTAAAGCAAACCCAAATCCTTGTATAATCTGATGCATAACCATCCATTGTGCTCTGGACACCATCCCAAAAGAGAGAAAATCATCCACACAGAGGAAGTGTGTTATTTTTGTGCGAATACCCATCTTAATACCCATGAACAGTCCCCCAACACGAATGATATTTATCTTATTGTTGAGTTCATCCATCACTAGTATAAATAGTAATGGTGAGAGAGAGCATACCTAACGCAAACCTCTACGATCCTTGAAGAAGTTTTATGGGTATCCATTTACAAGCACCTAAAATTGTACAGTGGTCACACAAACCATGATCCATTCAATCATATTGATAGATAAACTGATCTTTGAAATAATAAGACGAAGGAGTGACCAATCTTCACATTCATATGCCTTCTTTAAATCAATTTTCATGACCAGGGCCTTGAATTACTTTATATGGATAGAGTGTATCACCTCCTGCACTATAGCCACAACATCATGTATCAATATGTTATGTAGAAAACCAAATTTCTCCCGTGAAATATAATTCGACAAAGTCCCCTTTAACCGTTCTGCAATAATCTTCAAAATGAGTTTGTAACAGGTGTTACAGAGAGAAATAGGTCGGAAGTTAGAGAAGGTAGTAGTATTAGTGACCTTTGGAATCAAGGAAATAAAAGTAGAATTTATGGTGCATGATACCCTACTAGTAGTTTGAGCTTCTTCAACCATATCCAACATCTCATTACCCATGAAATCAAAGTGGTGCATAAATATACCAACTGTCCAACCATCTGGCCCTTGACACTTGTATTTTTTAAGGGATTTTAATACCCTCAAAATTTCATCAAGGGAGACTAGGTTATATAGTACATTATTTTGTTCTTCATTGACCATCTATGGGAATTCTTCCATAGCCGAGATCTGCTTGTCAATGTCAACGTCCATCCTTGCTTGATAGAAGGTTTCAAAATATTGTACTGCTTCTCTTTGTATCTCCTCCGTTGTATAAACCTTTTCCCCGTGGATATTATGAATATTCCAAATAGCATTGATATTTCTTCGTTGATTTGCATATTGATGGAAGAAGTGTGTATTCTTATCCCTCCCCTTGATCCACAAAGCCCTACTTTTCAAGCATCGTGTAGTCTTTTGAATCTGCAGTATATTCCTCCTTTTCTGTTCCAGTGTTTTAAGGCGATCCCATATAGTTGCTGACGGTAATCCCTTTTTCATATCCTTTTGAATACGCACCATCTCCACCACTATATCACTAAGGCCTTTTATAAGTGATTTCTTCTTCAATCTTTCCCACTTTCTGATTCTGCTTTTGAGTGTATGTAATTTCTCCGAGATATGCTTCATTGTCGATCCATTCACATCCATCCTGAATGAGAGACATGTAGTTTTAATCAATTCATTGAGTGTTGTATCCTCTAACCAGACTCTGTTAAACTTAAAAGGGATGCCCAAATGAGTATGCTCCATGCGCCACTGTAGAACGACTGGAGGTGATCAGATACACATGTATTATCCACCCACGATCTCCAATTTCCTAGTCATTCAAAGAGGTTCTCATGCACCAAAAATCGATCCAATCGTTCTTGTGTCCCTGATATACCATTGCTCCAACTAGGGGAAAGTGGTACTAGCATGATATCAACCAGGTGGTTTGTGTCAAATATTTCAATAAGTTTGTCAACTGGAGAATCTCATTTGCTCCGAACCCCCCCATACTTCCTCTCTATATATAGTGGCATCGAAATCCCCAACAATAATGAGCTAGCGAATTTTAAGTATATCACATGCCTTCATACATTCCCAAAAAGTGATCATGTCCTGAGATGGCACATATAAATTAAGGAAATGAATTCTGTGAGCTAATCCTCTAATATATCTGGACACCAGTACACTTGCAAAAAAATTGTATGCCTACAACGTGGCCCATCTGGGATCCAATAAGATAGCCAAACCCCTAAATAATCCACAAGCATCCAATGCTACCATGTCATTCTGGAAGAAAAGATTTAAAATAGGAAACAACTCTATGTGAACGTGACATCGTTTCCTATAACATAATAATAAATGGTCGAATTGACCCAAAAAGGTGCTTGAGGGCTAACCGTTTAGATTCATCCCCCAACCACGACAGTTCAAAGTAGGGCAGTTCATTAAGGCACAACATTAGAGGGTAGCTATGATCCAAGGGACCTAGGGGAATTCATGGAAAAGATAACAATGTCCCTTAAATGCATTAGATTAAGAGAAGTGTAGGGATTTTGTCGACATCTTTTATTTTTATTGTCTGGACCCTCTACCCCCTTATCGACGCACCGTTATGTTTCATGCGAACATGGGACTAATGGAAGGAGGGGAATTCAACGAATGACCATGGTGGATGGTCAACGCTGCAAGATCCATGGTAGGATTGTTCATAAGAATTTCAATGTCACTACCCATCGTGTTGTGTGGGGATAAATCATTGCCAAGAAAATTTGGGGATAGAGGAGTTGACATCCAATGTAATGATCCAGTATGCAAGAGGACCAACGAAAGTATAGGGATGGCTTTGTAGTTGATCTAGAGAATGCTTAGATGTCTCAGATGGGCGATGAGAATCATGTAGAGGTAGATAATTTTCAACCATATGAGGAACCCCAACCATCCCAGATACAGTGGAATCCCACTTGACCTGAAGAGGAGGTACAGGGGCAGAAGAGGGGTCTGGGGAAGTAAATGTTCAAGAGAAGGCATATCGAAATGTAATTGAGTTTTTTCAGAAGAGTCATCAATACTTGAGCTCTATATCTGTCGTTCTTCATCCCCAGACAGTATATCCCTCCACCAGTTGTTATGAATACGACCATGTTGATGAAGTGTGTGCCTTTTAGGGAATTTGTTCATTAAGTGTCTCGTCAGGTGGCACAACAAACATTTGAAAGGAAACCCCCAAAAGTCAAATCATTGCCTGTGTCTAATATGGTTCCATGCTAGATCAATATGTATCAGGAGCCCACTCGTGAAACCCATTTCAACTAACCTCCACACCACCCTTTTATCCCTTGCTCCCAGATAGGAAGGATCAATATATATGAAGAAAAAAATCGCATCTCCTATCAACTTCGGGACCTTTCTGTTCCAGCACTCTAATGGAAAACCAGGTAGCTTCACCTAGACGCAATTTTTTTTGGAGTGTCCCGCAGTGGATTAAATTTGACAAACCATCAATGTAGTTGAAGAAAACTCCTACTCCTAACCCATGGCATGTTCATGATGCGTTCAAGGTCCTCCTGATGCAGTAAGTGGAAGCTATACCACGAATTCATGAGATGGCTAGCCTTTGGTGAATATCCAAGAATGGACACCCATTGAGCTTTAATCCAGTTTTGCATATTCTAAGGAGGGGGTTGTGAAAAAGCCCAACAACCAACCATTGCACGCTTTTGTAAACTTGAAACTATATCCCATAAGATATCATGACTGAAACTAAGTAATTTCATCTCCACTGCAGGAGCGATTATTTTCCCTTTGGAGTGCGACAACGGACGAGAATCCTGTAATAGAGAAGGCCCAGCGTCATCCTAATCCTCCGCATGTGCGCCATCTTTCACAGACTTGTGAAGTTGTGTATACGATGGGTGATTTGGGGGCCCAACAACCCCCCATAGGGGGTGTCAATTTTGGAAAGACAATGTGGCCTGAATGTAGGCGTCGTGGTCTGATACATCCGAATTCAGGCAATCAAATTAATCCCCAGCAGCAACGATGTCCAATAGATCGGTGGGTGTCGTATGCTACAAAAATTAAACTCATTCATATATATAACAACATTATATATTTCATATGAGAATGTATATATGCTATCAATATTGTCAACATTCGTCATGTCACTTCTCGAAATTAAACACGTGACTTGCCAAAACTAACTTGGATAGAGAAGATTTAATTCCTTTATCTCAACCACATGGGGTAATCCCTATATATATATATATATATATATATATATATATTACTTTTCATATTGCAATGCTTAAGGATTAACTTTTTCATTATGAATGTATATTTAAAGAAGTTATACCAACTTACAATGTTTAATAAGTTAGGCCAAATTACAATGTTTAATTATTATTTTTTTTAAACAAAAGCTTCACAAGTGGGATATCTTATTTTTGTGAAAGTCATATATGATTTGCACTTAAGTTTAAGTATTGCTTCAATTGTAATAAACATCTCACTTCCATAGACATGCTAGTTTATCGGGGACAAATATGTTAATGAATGGATCTAAATTTTAAAGGGAATATATCATTACTCTTATTTTACTAATTAACCAATTTTTTTATTAATTTTTAACAAAATGTTTATTAAAAAGAAATAGGTATTTTAGTCATATTTATACCTAGCAATGCTTAAACATAACCAGATTAGATTCATCTTAACTTTAGATTTACTAAGGGTTGAGAGGGATCAAATTTCTTTTCACTTTAAAAGAGCTTTGCATCTAAAGAAATTTGATCCCTTGGGCTTGGTAGATCCGAGTCCTTTAATTATTATTTATAATTATAAATCCGAGTCCTTTAATTATTATTTATAATTATAAAATTTAAAAAATAATTATAAATCTTTCATTTTATTTATTTTATTTGTATCTAGTCAAAATATTAAAGATTACAACATATCTACCATATTTGGAACAAGTGTTTACATCGGAGTTAAGTTTACTTATGAATCTCAAATATGAAGATTTTTATTAATAAAAAGTGAATTGAGTGAGAGGAAATCTTGGATAAAATGTAATATTACAATATTATATGTTACCCAATATTTATTACCACCCCCCAATAAAAAGTGGTCAGGGGTGGGGGGAAATACTAATTAAAATGTAATATTATTACATTTTACCTCATATTTCTTGTCACACTCGAGCCTCAATATTACATTTTACCTAATATACCCCCTCACCCTGCTAATTCTATTGTGGAGTTTGTTTACTTTTAAACTTCAAATATAAATATAAATTACAATAAAAGTGGATGCCATCATTTTTTACAACTAATTGTGTATCTAAATATAACATCAAACTAAGATGGATATTGGCCAGTGTAATTTCCCCCTTAAATATGTTATACATCAAACTAAGATGGATATTGGCCAGTGTAATTTCCCCCTTAAATAGGTTATATTCCATGAATACCATGGGTCAATACCATTTATTTTTAAATTATGGGTCAGTTTTATTTTATTTTATTTTTATTTTTATAGAGTTATTTTTATTTTATTTTCACGGAGTTAAACTGTTTACATTATATTATGTTACGTTACACACTTCTAGCATACTAAAAAGTAATTTTTAAAGTATTTTATTTATGATTGACATTGATTTTTAAAATAACGTTACTAATTACTTTTTTTAAGTAATGTTATGCACAACATCTCTTGCATATACATATTAACCAACACACACATATATTATTTTTTTAAATGTAATGTTACCTCACTACATCTTCCACATATACTACAAGTTACGTGACAACATCTTCCTCATGTACTAAGTTATAGATTATTAAAATACTTTAAAAAATAACAAAATCGCTTAATGGAAAAATCCAATAAAATGAACAACTTACCAACCATCTCCATTTAAAATTGTAACAATCATATTCATTAATAAAATATCTTAAATTCTAAATTTTAATAATCCTCTTCTTCACTTCAAATTCCGTACATTTTTTTTTAATAAAATAAAAACTTGGTAAAACACTTTAATCGAAAGTTTTAGTTAACTTAGACATCCCAAAATAACTCTATTAAATGAACAACTTATCAAACACTTTGGTTTAAAGTTTTGCTCAAATTAAACTCATCCCCATTATTAAAAGGATTTGAGTTTGAATAAATTATAATATCTTTCCAAATTATTATGAAAATGTATTTTTTTTTTTAAATTATTTATTATTAATTATTTTTTTAATAAAAAATTAATAATAATATATATAATATTAAAAAAATATTTCACCAACCATATAAATTAATTTAATTTAACTTTTCCTTTATTTTTAAAATTACGGGTAAGCCCAACATCAAATTAACATATAACGCTTTCCTATAAAACAGTTTAGCCGACCATTCTATAAAAAAATGTTAACAATATTTTAACATTAACATTGCTATTTCACTATTATATCCCATGCCTTCTTTAATCACACGACAATTTAGAGGACCGCAAAGCGGGAATTAGCGTTCCAATGGTGTCATGGTAGTCCGAACTGCTGCTCAATCGTCATCAAATTTTAAATTTCAACGGTCTAGTAAACAATGGCGATGAAGACAGCTAGAGCGCAAGAATCTCGTAGCAAGCCGAAGCCGAGGACTGTGGCGCCTGATTTCTGGGTTTTCCTGGTAAGTTATCGAACTAATTTAATGCATTCTGAACATGTGACCCATGTTTTTAAATGGCTGATAAATTCTGTATGTTGCGTTTGAATTTTGAACGGCAGGAAGAAATAGATGCTCCTCAGTGGGTTGATTTGGCTTTGCAAAGAAATTCTGATGGAGAGAGGTATCCAAATGCTTTAGGAACAAAGATTTAGTTTTGATTTTTTTTCTAATTAGAATGGGAATTGCCGAAGGAAGATATATGGAATGTTTTTTTTTTCTTCTACAAATAACCCTAACTGATGAATAGTTTAATACTCAATTCTTCAGGGATGATAGCTGGTTTGACACTCTGCATCCGTAAGACTCTACCCTCTTCGCCCTTGAGTTGTGTACTTTAAATAATTTCATTAGTTACTTATTACATGTTATGGAAGGAAATTGTTTCTAGAAACATGCCCTGAGGTCGGGGTCTGCACAGCATAACACAGATTCATTTATGCTTAGTGCCGAGGAGTACCCGTTCTGTCAAATTGTTTCTAAACACATGTCCTGTGGTTAGGTTTTGCACGGTATAACATGGATTTCTCTGGGCTCAGTGCCGAGGGGTATCCGTTCTGTCAAATTTCCCCAGAAACGTGCCCTTGGTCTGGGGTCTGCAAGGATGATATGGATTTCTGTAGGCTCAGTGCCGAGGGGTATCCATTCTGTCAAATTTGCCCACAACTTGCCTTTGGATTCATCATTTTTTTGCCCTTTTTTGATATGTCATTGCGGTGGAGCAGACGACAGGAAGAATGGAACCTCCACCTGGATTATTTTCTTTGCATACTCGTTGGGCAGGCCATAACAAGAATTGACCCCTAGTGTGCTGCTCGATACTCCGTCAACCTTACTATTGAACCAAGGGACTGCTATCTAATTATTGCATTCAGTATATTTTATTTGTAATACGTGTAATGCTGATGTTTATTCTCATCAGGTTCCATCAACGTTCATTCCAAGATCTGGTCTCCCCTGCTGTGAAAGTGAAGGGCAGAGCGTCAAAGTTAGGGAATGTGTCTCCGATCCATGTTAGTTCGGTCACGAAATCAAGGGGCAAGATGCGCGCAAACCAGGCTTGTCTAAGGAACAAAGTGTGGCAGATTCAATTGAATTTATCAGAATTGAATAGCCCATGTGATAGCCAGATCAGGTGTGTTTATAATACTGTTTAGGTGTGGGATTTTTGTTTTGGCTATGCATTTCGTTTCTTTCACATTTTTTGGGGGTTCAAACCACAGGTCCTCAGCAGGGAAAGTATCATCAGTTAAATCACACAGTAATGATAGCTCAGGTGCCAATTCTGGCTTCTACAAACCTAGTAACTCCACTGACGCAGAATCTTCTACTACATTGTTCACTAGCAGTGACAATGAATCTAGAAATCCATTGGTCAGAAAAAACGAGTCATCAAGAGTATGTGACCCGCGAAGCAGACCGATGGTTCCTCAGCATACAACTGCGATGCCTAGATCAAATGGGCTGTTAGCATCACTCAAATCGATCAACCTGAGAAGAAGCGGTGGAGCTCTTCCAGCATTAAGGGTGGAAGTCAAGGGCCAGCAACAATCAAGAAATGGGAGGTATTGCGCCAGCAAGTTCAGCACTGTTGACGAGAAATCGAGAGATTGTGAATCAGCAAATGCCGAAAATAAAACAACAGTAGCAAAAACGAAAACAAAGACACTTTTAACTGCAAAATTAGCACCAGAAGAGTCAATCGAGAATAGGAAACGTGGAGACCTTTCTATGCAAATTCAAAGAGTGAGTAATTCACACTCAAATTTTGCTTCTTCCAGTGCAAAAAAAATGGAACAGGGGCATATGTTAGGTTATGTGTTACTTTCTTTTACATTATTAATGCCAAATGCTAGCCCAATGACCTAATGGCAGTAAATGGGAAGCTACTTGATATTTCCATTAATTTCATGCAGTATTTTTCTTAGGCATTTTGAACATTGTTTCTTGTGCTTGTATGGCAGGCTTCTAGACCACCTTTGCAAGATGTTAATAGTGTTTGTAACCCTCTGTATAAGAGTGTCACTGGCCAATACCATGGATCCGTTGTTTCTGGGAAAGAAAACGATACTTTATGCACAACTCTGCACCAGAGAGGCCATATGCGGGAAAGGATGAAACCGTTGAGAAGCATCAAGCATGGAACCTACAATCATGTATTCAAGTAATCTTCGTAATTTCCTTAAACATTCTCAAGATATTTGTTTTTAGCAATTAATTTTTGCATTGTTTTCTGTTTTCTGTCTTTAGAATGGGTGTTGTGACTTTTAAGTTAAGGGCTTGTTTAAAAAGTATGGCCCTGATATAGCAATTTTATTTCTTCGAAAGAGATTTCTTCAATAGAAAGGACAAAGATACACAGTAAACATAATGTCATATCTTCTTGTTGATAATAATTTATAGAAGTGAATATTTCACAGATCCTTCTAAACAACATTCCAAAAATATAGATGCGCCAAGGTGCATATAGTAAAAGACCTGAGCCATAAGATTAAAGTCCTTCCAAAGACAAACCACCAACAATGTATTGAGAAGATTTAGTCCAATTACACGACACACTCGCACGAGAGATGAAAACCATGCAGGAAAATTAAATGATTAAATCTATCCAACCTTCCTTGAACAAACAACTACTTGAAAAAATGCATCACAACTGATGCATCTCATAGAGCACCCATAAAACCTTGGAAGAAAAAGGTGCTGCCATATCAAGCCACCTGCATGATTGGTTGTTGAGTACCTTGAGTCTATCCTTTGCTAAAAAACTTTCAAATAACCATGTAGATACTAGGTTCGTAGAGGTATTACTGAAGCCCTAGAAGGCAATGCATCTTGCTAGGGTTTAATGTAAATGCTAAGGAACCCACAATTTCTATCTAGTATTGAATAGAGTAACCACAAGGAGATTGAGTTTTTGTGCTAGCACTGGTAGAATCATCACTGGGAAATGGAGTAGAGGTTGATACCCAAAGATCTCTATTGAGCCAATTTTCTTTCGCACGAAGAGTAGCCATTGAAGAACATAATAAGGAAAGTCAAGGAGTTGCACAATTAAACCATCGTAGGGATGAATGCTAGACTTTGAGGAGAATCTTGATACTCAAAAGAGCATGAGTAACAAATGCCTGAACCCTGATCATCAAGAAATTTTCTAGTCCAGTCACGTGGCTAGATCCTATATAGGGATTCATAGAGATGCTTGTTATAGGAGGGAAGATGAAGTGATACATTCATAATGTAATGCTATGCACGTGTTTTTTCAAGTAATATAAGTATGAATTTTATTACATGAAAAGAAATACAAGGTGCTTATGAGAATCATACAAATCTCCCAATGGAACCAACAAATTCAGTGTTCCAAAATGCTTTTGCAAGTTTCCTTATCAACACACGGTGCAACTTTTTTGGTAAATAAATAAAAATATTTACACTTTTAGAAGAGTAGGAATGACCTGTTATAACAGGTCATTCCTACTCTTCTAAAACTATCTTCACCTGTATGGATTCATTATTTAACAATATTTATACTATCAATAAAGTAGGGTTACATTGGTTGAACAAGATCCAATTAGCAACAACATGATTGGTCCTTGCAAGTTGAAATACACTAATTCCATAGCACACATAACACTGGAAGAAAATTGAGTCTATCCTTTGCCAAAAAATTGAGTTCAAATAGCTATCCAGAGACTATGTTTGCGAAGGTGTTATTGAAGCCCTAGTAGGCATTGCATCTTGTTAAGGTTTAATGTAAATGAAAAGGAACCTACAACTGCCATCCACTGTTAAATAGTGTAATCATGAAGGAGATTCAGTTATTGTGCTAGCATAGCTAGAATCACCACAGGGAAATGCAAGCTTGAGCAGAGTAAACCTTGACTCCCAGGAGGGGCTTGATAACCAAAGAGCTCTATTAAAGAATTGCCATTGAAGAATAGAACAACAAAGAAAGCATAGGAATTACATAGCTTAATTGTTGTAGGGACTAATGTACTTGACTATGAGAATGATCTTAATAAAACCTAAACCCTAATCATCAAGTAGCTTTATGGACTAGTCACGTGACTAGATCCCATAGAGGGCCTCATAAAGCTGCTTGCGCATCTATTCTTTCAATAAAAATTCCAATATAATGTGATACTCATAAATTAGCATAATAATAATTGTAATTATATAGTAATATCACGTTTCCTCATTTCCAGCACGTGCCCATTTCCATGTAGCGTGCAACTTAGATGTGGAGCCATTTTATCATAAACGCAGTATTACCAACTTTGCTCTATGATTGCTGGTGTCCTGCAATGGTTAGTCCTTGGCCTGCGACCCCTCTTGAAGTTAGCACAAGTACAGATGAATTTTGCGTAATCTCTGCTGGGAGATTGCTTTGTGATTCAACTTTACTGAATGTCATTGTTACAGGAAGGCAGAAAACAATGGTTTGAATTGAATTAACTGCATACCATAGTCAAGTGCTTGGCATTTAGTATATTTTATCCAGCGAGTTCATTGGAAAGTTGAGAATTGGGCTTTTTTACATGTTAAAATCCATAATTAAATTCCAATTGTTTTAGTTCTTTCTTTTAGCTTTTCATCATAACCAACTCTCTCTTGTGTTGCACCTTGGTAAACGTCTTGAAAAGTTCGTACAAGTCTATAACAGTAAATTTGTACTAGACTTACAGATTTTTATTGCAGTGTACCAGACTTGATGCTTAGTTTTATAGTAGTCTTTGATTTTTTTGAGGTTTTTACAGTTGCTTGTACTCATGGTGGATTGGTAAGACCCACAGAATAATTAATTTCCCACCAAGTTAAGATCAAACTTAAGATATACAAGGATGCAACCAACTTGTGGATCACTTTGCATAAGGTGTCAGCTCAGACTATGCATTTACATTGTTGATGACAACTAAATTTTTGTTGTCGTTGAAGGTAGCTTTTTTTATTACCATGATTAAGGTGTCATTCACACAATGATCTAAATTAGTGGACAAAACGGCTTTTAGACTGGCCGATATGCCCTCAAGTCTTTGAGAGGAGTAAATGAAATCCAGAGAATAGCTTGTTTATTTTATTAATGTTTTTTGAGAGGAGTAAATTTTGGGCATTGGAGATCATCCGGGTTTTATTCTCTGGAGACTTGGAGATTTGTTAATCTATGTGGCAAAACATAAATTGAATATGTTGAAAATTGTAAAGAGTAATTTCTATAAGCTCAAAAGGGCAGCAAATTTTTAAATAATATAAATGGAAGTTTCTAAACAACTTTTAATAAGATTTCAAATAAATAAAAAATAACAAAATTGAATTCTTAATGTTAAACTATAGATAAGTGCCATTAATTTTTGGTCAAATACAAACTAATACACGGCCAAAGTCAAAACTGTCCTTACAATGACCCTAGCCTCTTCAATGCAGATGTGATGGTTTGTTTTTTCTGTATGTTTTGCCAAAGCAGAGGAGCAAGACCTTCCATGTTTGATGTAGACTGTGCTCATAAATTTTTTGATTTATTGATGAACCAGCTTCACCAATGTATAGAGCCCCACATGAGCATGGAATGATCTATAACACCTTTCCATCTCTGGTTTCATAGGAGTCTTTTACTGATCTTAAGGTAATAATTGTTCCACCCAATTACTCAAGATAACCCTGATAGTTTGTTTATTAAATATGCTATACAAACTTTAATCTCAAACCCAACTACCCAAAATAACCTAATGATCTCTTTGTTTGTTAAAGATGCTATATAAACTTTAATCTCAATTTCATTAAATATCAAAAAAATCAACTAATCTCAATTTCACTAAATATAAATAAATCAAAGAAGAATAAAAGTGAATTAAGAAATTTTGTATACTGAGAAGGGATTAAACTTATATTTTTATTTTTTATTTTTTGTCCTATATTTTTTTTTAATGAGCGGCCGGATTTAATTTATATTATTGCACTTTCAGTCGAAGTATCAGAAGCTGGCTTTTTAAAAATACTTTCCAAAAGATTAACTAATCTAATATATGATGTGATCGGATGTGTCAGTGGGAAAAGAATCCTGGGAGTGGATACTTTTGCTTGAGCCAAGGACAGAGAGAAGGCAAACAGATGGCTTTTTCTCAAAATCCTTGTCTCCTTTGTTCAATCACTATTTTGTACCACAAATTGGATGGCTTCATAAGGTACTTCAAGGAGTGTAAAATATAATATGGCGCACATAATGTTCTGTGTGCTATAATATTAGCATTAGTTATTAGACATTGCTGCAAAAGGAGCATCTTAAATCAGCAAAGAGAGGATTGACCCTAATTGCAATGTAATTCCTTAATTTTGGTTTGCCGTGCTGATTGATTATGATGTAGAAATTCCATACCATGATGAAGTAAGAAATTTCAGTAATTTCATTTGATTTTATAGATGTTGCCCAGGCAAGGACAGTGCATCATTGATTGAAATTTATTTTATATAATTCTTCTCTATTAATACAGAGAAAATGGTGGATATCTCTTATGCAAGAGAAGAAGAAAAGGATGGTGATATACCAATGTTGATGGCAAAAAACATGAACTTAGAGATACTTTGTAATGTATAGTATTTAAAACGAATATTTTATTTTCATTTAATGTAAATAAATATAGTTCTATCGGTTGGTGTTATTGTCTTGTTACATAATTTTTTTTAACATTAATAGAGTTTATTATATATAATTTTTAACATTAATAGAGTTTATTATATTAATAAACATTGTTTCCAAAGAAAAGAAGAAAAATATCCATAGTTTTCTGGGGCTCAATCTTATTACTAGATTCTAAAAGAATCCATATGAATATAGTTTATAAAAAATGGCATTAACATAATAACATTTGTGTTTTGTTGACTCTGAGAGTTCTAGGAAAAAGTGATAGAGTTTGATTTGCTAACTTGTTTGTTTCTATGTTCAAGCCATAGTTAATAAATAAAGTGGTTAATCAACGTTATGGAAATAACCACAAGTAGATTGTGTTTGTTAGGGTTTCGGGTCTTAGAAGATTATATGTTGTTAAAGATAAGAAGGGAAGAGGTGTGAAGTATTGTTTTGTATTGACAAGCTCATGGCTTGTGGAGTGTTTTCCTTAAAGAGTGATTGTATGGTGTTACAAGGGTTTTATATCAATAAAGAGAAGCATTTCTATGTTATGCTTGGTTGCTTTTGGATCTATATGATCAAAGGTGTCAATCTATTTGCAGGTTTATTACACAAGTCTTTTAAGACATGCTTAACTTGAATGTGAGGAATCTAGGTGAGTGATCTCAAAATTCTTTTGTATATATGGCAAAGGGTGCAATTCAAAGGAAAGGTTCCGAAAACAAGATGATGAATTGTGTTATTTGTCACTTATTATAATTAGAGATCTAATTGGTAAAGATTGTGTTGGGTCAACAGCGTGCAAAAGAGCATATATCTCAGCTTGGTTATTTGAAGCTATGCTTAGGCTCCATGAGTATTCCAATTCAATTTAAACTTTAGGGCCGAAGAGAACCCCTTGCACTTGTCACCCCTTTGAGGGAGCAATTTTTAAAGAACTTACATAGATATAAATAGGTTGGAAAAATTTAAATATGAAATAGAATTAGTTCAAGACCAAGTCCAATACATATAATTGCAAAGGATATTAACAAATTAGATCTATAGATCTGTGTAACAGCAAAGAGAAAAGCCAGATCTACCAGATCATTGAAGTCAACTAAAGCCAAGATGTCAAACCCTAGATCTAAACTATTTTTGTCCTCAGCAACACTGTTTGTGTGCGATCGAAACTCTCAGGTGACTCTTGGTACTGTATGCATGCGATTGTGATTGCACGGACGCTCTCAGGAAGCCTTTATGCGTGTGACTGAGGTGAAATACACCAAATACCCAAGGTCTCTCCTTTACAGTTGTTGTGCGAGCGACTGAGAGGTCTTTCATCTCAAATTCAAATGCTAGCTTCCTCTTACATTCGATCATTAGAGGCTCACTACCTGTCAAGAATAGATCGTCAACATATAAGACCAAATTCAATGGCTAAAGCAAAATACTGTAGAAATTCTCACTGTAGATCACCTAATAATGCAATATATTAAAGCAAAATATTTGATCTACTTTCACAAACAAACTTGTGGAAGCTTAGTCGATTTTGAGCAAGATCAAATAGAACACATATAACAGATGAAGAAGAAATCAATCACATATGAACACAAAATAATATTTTGGGGAAAGCCTCAGTGAAAAACTTCGACCTCTGTACTATCATACAAGTGGAAATATCTTCGGATTACACAAAGATTTAGCTCACAAGTTATCCAGCTCTCAGTACAATCCTTCAATGCTGCTCATAGACAAAATAGACAACACATATGTCTTCCTTCAGTCCTCCAAGCCTCATATTTCCTTGCACAGTTTCTCTTGGGTCCTCAAGCTGCCACTTGTGAGTAATTACCTCACACACTGCTCACCAAACTTAGAAATAACTGCACAATCCTCAAGGAATGAATTCCTTCTGCATGTAAGAGATATCCTCATGGGAATATTCTTGCAACTGATAATACACTGTCCTTTCCTCTGATTTCAACTAGGTCTCTGACTAAACTGACATGCATGAGTTATTTATGAGAGGATATTCAGTTATCTGAAGTACACTAGTTGCATGCAAGCATGCATTAATTAACTGAACTTTCAATCAGTTCCACAAACTGTTGGAATTAATCTAACTGGACTTAACTCATTTAACTGAGCTAACTAATCACAACTCAAAGTACAAGTCATCCCGATCTCCTTAATTAAGGGATAACTTCCTCAATCAAAGGGATCACTGTTGCATGTCTTCACATAGACTTCATGTTTGATTTTCTCCAACTAATTAACTCAATATGAATTAATTAATTACTTTTCAAACAACTGCTAAGATCAAATTCAATTTTAATTCTCAATTTTAGTTCAGGGACTAACTAAAATTGGAATGCATCTCGACATGCTATCTATAGGAATGCTATTTTTAGAATTTCTAGTTGCTATTTTCAACTCTCCCTCTCAACAAGAAAGGGATTATCTGTCAACCCAATCCTGTCTCTGTGGAACTCGAATTTGCATTTTCACAATGCCTTATTTAAAATATCTGCATCCTGCTCCTCGATTGAAACATACTGCAACAACATGATCCTCTTCACCGCACAGTCTCGAAGATGATGATAACAGATATCGATGTGCTTGGACTTGTCATGAAATACTGGATTCTCAGAGAGTTTGATACAACTCTGAATATCGCAATATATCACAGTTGGATCCATCCTCTGATCAAACAACCTAACTAGAATTTTCCGCATCCAAATGGCTTCACATGCTGCTTGACTGGTAGCCATGTATTCAGCTTCTACTGAGCTAAGTGCAACTGACCTCTGTTTCCTATTGTACCAAGACACTATAGCTGAACCAAGGTTGAAAATTCCTCCTGAAGTGCTCCTCCAATCTGATGGACTCCTTGCCCAATCTGCATTTGTGAAGCCCTGAAGCTTCACTTCCTTTGTCCGTCTGTACCATAATCCATAGTGAGATGTGCCTCTGAGGTATCTCAGCACATGATTCGTTGCCTTCCAAAATAGCTTGGCAGGGATAGCTTGACTCAGATGGTTCACCGTAAAGCGCAAATCTGGTCGTGTGTTCACTATATACATCAATGAACCCACAAGCTGCCAATACACAACAGCAGCTACTACCTCACCTGAAGTAGCATCCACCTTCTTCCAGTTACCTGCTAGAGGAGTCTGCATGGGCTTGCACTTCTCCATGTGGAATCTACTGAGTATCTCATTGGCATACTTGCCTTGAGACACAAACACTTCCCCATCCTTCTGCCACACTTCCATGCTTAGAAAGTAGTGCATGAGACCCATGTCTTTCATCTCAGACTCTCTTGCAAGGTCCTCCTTGCAAGACTTGCTCAACTGATCATCACTTGTTAATATAGATCATCAACATAAAGAACAATGATCAATGACTTACCTTCTACCATAATGTGGTATAGGTTCACATTCGCTTCACTCTTTGTGAAGCCCAACCCGGTGAAACAACTGTCAATCCTGATGTACCAAGCACGAGGTGCTTGCTTCAGCCCGTACAAAGCTCTTTTGAGTCGGCACACATGCGACTCACGATCGAAGGTCTCAAATCCTTTCAGCTGCTCTATGTACACCTGTTTCTCAATTTTGCCATTCAGGAATGCAGTCTTCACCCATCTGATGGATTTTCCAACCCATCTGTGTTGATAGTGCCAACATTGATTTGATAAATGAGTACTTTGCTACAGGAGCAAAAGTCTCATCATAGCCGATCCCCTCGACCTGTGAGAAACCACGGGCAACAAACCTTGCCTTATGTTTCTCCACACTACTATCAGCTGCTTGCTTTACCTTGTCAAGCCATCGGGATCTCACCACTGACTTGTTCTCTGGTCTTGGAACAACATCCCAAACACTGTTCCGAACTGTGGAGTCATACTCCTCCACCATAGCATCAACCCAAAGTGGCTGCTGCACTGCTTCCTCGAAGGAAGTTGGTTCGATCTCTATACATTCCCCAACCAGGGCCATGTAACCAGTGTACTGCTCAGGTGACCTTTGTTTGCGCTAAGAATATGGTTGTCCCACATTCTCTCTAGCATCCATCAACAATCTGTCAGCTTCCATTGAGCGTTTCTGCCCATCTTTAGAAGACTCTGCACAAGTGAATGTCTCCACTCCTGGATCCTCTGCATGCGATTGTTCCGCATCAGTTTGAGGCTCCTCCTCCTTAGGAACCAAAAGTTCCTCCTCTGCATGCAAATTGAGCTCCCTCTCAAGGGAAACTCGCATTGTCTTCTGCTCGTCGAACTTCAGATCTTTGTGTACCACTGTCCTCTGATTGGTAGGCAAGAATGCCCGATAGTTGTGGGGTGTATCAGTGTACCCCACAAGTATCCCCAACTCAGCTGTTGGCTCTAGCTTCTTCTGGGCATCTTTGGTCACATGGCAAAATACCGATGAGCCAAATATCCTGATGTGACTCACATCTGGTCTCTTTTCGGAGAAAGCCTCCTCTAGTGTCTTCATCCCCAGTATATGATGCGGGTTTCTATTCTACAAGTATACTGTTGTGTTGCATGCCTTAACCCAAAAATGAAGTAGTAGGCCTTGGTCATGCAGTATCGCTCGAGCTGCTCTCACAATCGTTCTGTTCTTCCTTTCGACCAAGGCTTTGAACTCACAAAACCTTGAAAATGTTAGGATATTCCGACACATAGGAAATAGTTAAGTTCAACTTGGTCTAGTATAGAGTTAGGTAAAGTGTGTTTCTTTACCGTTGTACATTTTGTAACTTACAATCCGACGGTCACGATATGTAGTGATCCGACGGTTCATTCTCTCCTCGGTATTACCGACACTTGATCCGTGGCTTGACACCCGATTGGTCCATGAATTCTATTTAAAGCGCATGGAGGGTCATTTGTAGGTTAACCGTGCATGAGAGAAGCTTATGTAAATTTCCATTCTTTATTAATAAATTGCCTGTAGTAGCCACATTGGCGCAGGCCGTGGACTGTTTCCCTCTCTGAGGGTTTTAACCACGTCAAAATACTGGTGTATTGATCTGTGATCTGTTTGTGAGCGGTGTCCTTTTGGCGTTCTGTCTGAGGAACATACCCTGTAAATTCTTCTACATGGTATCAGAGCTATTTGAGGGCCACGTCCGTTGGTGATCCAAATCTGAAGCCGGTAGAACTGCATGCGGGCTGTCGTTTCCTAGATCTACTATTTTTGACTGCTTTCGGGCCAAGAGGACTACTCTGTTGTGTTCGGAGCATCTGTTCCAGTGAGGAACCCCTTTCGTTTCACGCGAAAAGGTTTCCGGTAGCCCTATCTGCGTCATTTTTAAGATCTGGAGGTATACAGTCTTTATTTGCAGTTTACTGTTATTTTCTCTCTGCTTATTTCGGTTTCGGGTT
>APFE030621896.1:151538-182522 GCA_000404065.3 Pinus taeda
GCGGGCTTCTATTCTGCAAGTATATTGTTGTATTGCATGCCTCAGCCCACAAATGAAGTAGTAGGCCTTGGTCATGTAGCATCGCCTGAGCTGCTCCCACAATCACTCTGTTCTTCCTTTTGACCACCCCATTCTGCTGTGGGTTATGGGGTGCCGTCAACTCTCGTTTAATTCCTTCTGTTGCACAAAAGTCCTTAAACTATTGAGAGACATACTCTCCACCATTATCGCTTCGCAAGGCCTTTATCTTCTTTCCTGATTCTTTCTCAACCAAGGCTTTGAACTCACAAAACCTTGAGAATGTTTGATCCTTCTTCTGCATGACATAGATCCAGCGTTTACAAGAAAAATCATCAATGAAAATAACATAGTATCTTTGTTTAGCCGTGGAGGCTGTCGAGAATGGTCCACACACATCTGTATGAACTCGCTCTAGGATTGCTCCAGCTCGACTGTCTCGATCCTGAAAGGAAGATTTTTCATACTTACCCAAGGTATAACCTTTGCATGTATCCACTTGCTCAAGTTTACCCTTGAGAAGTCCGGTAGAAATTCATTGTATGATCTTCAAGGCTCCATGGTGCAAGTGGCCAAATCTTCTATGCCATAGCTCGTCAATATTTTGGCTTTGCACCAACTCTGCTATGGAACTCAATGCAGCACAATCATCTACCTCCACTTTATAGAGATTCTTAACTCGAATCCCAATCCTCTTAGTTTGTCTAGTGCCAATCTGTTTCAGGGACGCCTTTACTAAATACTACATCATAGCGTTTGTCTTCCAACATTGCGATGAACACCAGGTTCTTCTTCAGTTGAGGCACATACTTTACATCAGTTAGGGTGGGAGGAGCTCCAGGCTCCCTCTGAAACTCAACCGTACCTTCACCTGAAACATGGTACTTTCCATCATCACCCATCTGGAGGTACTTCTCCTCCAAGATACTGAATGAACTCTTGCTGTCGGTCATGTAGAATGAGGCTCCATTGTCCAGTTACCAAACACAACCCACCATCGATGAAACCATGCATGCGATGAGGGTGAAATCCAATTCGAACTATGAGGCCAGTGCCTCACCATATGATCATTTCAAGGATCCCTTCTTGGATTTCTTCTGTGGAGAATTTGTTACATAATGGCCCACCTCATGACAATTAAAGCATCACACTTTAGATTTGTCAATATTCTTCCCACCATGGGAGGAACTCGATTTGGAATGGGAAGCCTTCCTTTTCCCTTTCTTCGCATTACTCGCTAAGGCTTGATTTTCTTCATCATCATGTTTTGATGAAGATCCATCTCTGGTGCTTCTCCTGATCTCCTCCTGCATCAGATCTGACCACAGTCGTTCCCAATATGGCAGTTTCTCTCTTCCATTTAATGAGTCTTGGTAGCTATGCAAGCTCTTAGGAAGACCAAGGAGAGTAAAACTCACCATGTCAACATCAACTGTCATGATTCCTACACTTCCAAGCTCATCCCTGCAGGTGGTGAGCTTGTTCAGATATGTAGAGATCGTGTTTCCCTTTTCACACTTGATTTTCCGAAGCTTATCTTTTGGCGCCAGCTTCCTCTGATCATTGTTGTTCTGATAGAGATCCTTCAATGTTTTCCACATTGAAAACGGTGTCTCCTTCCCATGGAGACTCGAGACAATGTGGTCTCGAACTCCCTCCAGAAGAATCCTCCTCGCTCTAGCCACACATTTCTTCCATTCCGCCAATTCTTGGGCATTAGCAGCTGCTGGCTTGGGGATTTCTTGATCAATGATGTCCTTCAAACCGTTTTCCTCTAATACCGCTTCCATGCGATCCTCCTAGGCTATATAATTCGAGCTGCCATCCAAGACATACTCGAGTCTCAAACCATTGAACGCCATTGGTGAAATTTGAGACGTGATAAGTATTTGATTTCTATAATCAAGAACTTCAACCTTTGAACTTCTCCCTTCTTTGTATACTATTCTCCGCTTTGATCACCTTTGCTCTGATACCATGCAGAAATTCTCACTGTAGATCACCTGATAATGCAATATACTAAAGCAAAATACTTGATCTACTTCTACAAACAAACTTGCGAAAGCTTAATCAATTTTGAGCAAGATCAAATAGAACACAATAACAGACGAAGAAGAAATCAATCACACATGAACATAAAAGAATACTCTAGGGAAAGCCTCAGCTAAAAACCCCGATCTTTGTATTATCATACAAGTGGAAATATCTCCAAATTACACAAAGCTTTAGCTCACAAGTTATCTAGCTCTCAGTATAATCCCTCATTGCTACTCATGGGCAGAATAGACAACACATATGCTTTCCTTCAGTCCTCCAAGCCTCCTATTTCCTTGCACAATTTCTCCTGGGTCCTCAAGTTGCCACCTGTGAGTAATTACCTCACACACTGCTCACCAAACTCTGAAATAATTGCACAATCCTCAAGGAATGAATTCCTTCTGCATGCAAGAGATATCCTAATGGGAATATTCCTGCAACCCATTGTACATTGTCCCTTCCTCTGATCTCAACTAGGTCTGTGACTGAATTGACATGCATAAGTTATTTATGAGAGAATATTTAGTTATCTAAAGTACACTAGTTGCATGCATGAATGCATTAACTAACTGAACTCACAATCAGTTGCACAAACTGTTGGAACTAATCTAACTGGAATTAACTCATTTAACTAAGCTAACTAATTACAACTCAAAGTACAACTCATCATAATCTCCTTAATTAAGGCATAACTTCCTCAATTAAAGGGATAAATGTTGCATGTCTTCACATAGACTTCATGTTTGATTTTCTCCAACTAATTAACTCAATATGAATTAATTAATTATTTTTCAAACAGCTGCTACGATCAAATTCAAATTTTAATTCTCAATTTTAGTTCAGGGACTAACTAAAATTGGAATGTATCTCGAAATGCTATCTATAGGAATGCTCTTTTTAGCATTTCTTGTTGCTATTTTCAACTCTCCCTCTCAACAAGAAAGGGATTATCTATCACCCCGATCTTGTCTCTGTGGAACTCAAATTTGCATTTTGACAATGCCTTATTCAAAATATTTGCATCCTGCTCCTCGGTTGAAACATACTGCAACAACATGATCCTCTTCACCGCACAGTCTCGAAAATGATGATACCGGATATCGATGTGCTTGAACCTGTCATGAAATACTGGATTCTCATAGAGTTTGATACAACTCTGATTATCGCAATAGATCACAGTTGGATCCATCCTCTGATCAAACAACCCAACTAGAATTTTCCGCATCCAAATGGCCTCACATGCTGCTTGACTGGTAGCCATGTATTCGGCCTCTGCTGAGTTAAGTGCGACTGACCTTTGTTTCCTATTGTACCAAGAAACTGCAGTTAAACCAAGGTTGAAAATTCCTCTTGAAGTGCTCTTTCGATCTGATGGACTCCCTGCCCAATCTGCATTTGTGAAGCCCTGAAGCTTCACTCCCTCTGTCCGTCTGTACCATAATCCATACTGATATGTGCCTTTGAGGTATCTCAGCACATGCTTCGATGCATTCCAAAACAGCTTGGTAGGCTAAACCATAGCTTGACTTAGTTGGTTCACCGCAAAGCACAAATTTGGTCATGTGTTCACTAAATACATCAATAAACCCACAAGTTGCCAATACACAGTAACAACTACTACCTCACTTGAAGTAGCATCCTCCTTCCTCCAGTTACCTGCTAGAGAAGTCTGCATGGGCTTGCACTTCTCCATGTGGAATCTACTGGGTATCTCATTGGCATACTTGCCTTGAGACACAAACACTTCCCCATCCTTCTGCCACACTTCCATGCTTAGAAAGTAGTGCATGAGCCCCATGTCTCTCATCTCGAACTCTCTTGCAAGGTCCTCCTTGCAAAACTTGATCAAGTGATCATCACCTGTCAATATTAGTTCATTAACATAAAGAACAATGATCAATGGATTACCTTCTACCATAATGTGGTATAGGTTGCGTTCGCTTCACTCTTTGTGAAGCCCAACCCGGTGAAATAGTTGTCGATCCTGGTGTACCAAGCACGAGGTGCTTGCTTCAACCCGTACAAATCTCTCTTGAGTCGGCACACATGCGACTCACGGTTGAAGGTCTCAAATCCTTCCGGCTGCTCTATGTAAACCTCTTATTCAATCTTGCCATTGAGGAATGCAGTCTTCACATCCATCTAATGGATCTTCCAACCCATCTGTGCTGATAGTGCCAACATCGATCTAATAGATGAGTACTTTGCTACAGGAGAAAAAGTCTCATCATAGTTGATCCCCTTGACTTGTGAGAAACCACGGGCAACAAACCTTGCTTTATATTTATCCACACTACCATCAGCTGCTTACGTTACCTTGCAGAGCCATCGGGAACTCACCATTGATTTGTTCTCCGGTATTGGAACAACATCCCAAACATTGTTCTGAACTATGGAGTCATACTCCACCATAGCGTCAACCCAAACTGGCTGCTGCACTACTTCCTCGAAGGAAGATGGTTCAGTCTATATACATTCCCCAACGAGGGCCATGTAACCAGTATATCTCTCAGTGACCTCCTTTATCTGCGGTGAAAAGATGGTTGTCCCACATTCTTTCTCGCATCCATCAATAATCTGTCAGGTTCCCTTGAGCGTTTATGCCCATCTCTGGAAGACTCTGCATTAGTGGATGTCTCCACTCCTGGATCCTCTGCATGCGGCCGCTCCGCATCAATATGAGGCTCCTCCTCCTTAGGAACCAAAAGTTCCTCCTCTGCATGAAACTTGAGCTCCCTCTCAAGGTAAACTCATATGGCCTTCTGCTCGTTGAACTTAAGATCTCTGCGTACCACTATCCTCTGACCGGTAGGCAAGAACACCTTATAGTTGTGGGGTGTATCAGTGTACCCCATAAGTATCCCCAACTCAGCTATTGGTTGTAGCTTCTTCCGGGCATCTTTGGGCACATGCACGAGTGAATGTCTCCGCTCCTGGATCCTCTGCATGTGACTGTTCCGCATCAGTCTGAGGCTCCTCCTCCTTAGGAACCAAAAGTTCCTCCTCTCCATGCGAATTGAGCTCCCTCTCAAGGGAAACTCGCATTGTCTTCTGCTCGTCGAACTTCAGATCTTTGTGTACCACTGTCCTCTGACTGGTAGGCAAGAATGCCTGATAGTTGTGGGGTGCATCAGTGTATCCCACAAGTATCCCCAACTCAGCTGTTGGCTCTAGCTTCTTCTGGGCATATTTGGTCACATGGCAAAATACCGATGAGCCAAATATCTTGAAGTGACTCACATCTGGTCTCTTCCCGGAGAAAGCCTCCTCTAGTGTCTTCATCCCCAGTATATGATGCGGGCTTCTATTATGTAAGTATATTGTTGTATTGCATGCCTCATCCCACAAATGAAGTAGTAGGCATTGGTCATGCAGCATCGCCCGAGCTGCTCCCACAATCATTATGTTCTTCCTTTCGGCCACCCCATTCTGCTGTGGGTTATGGGGTGTCGTCAACTCCCATTTAATTCCTTTTGTTGCACAAAAGTCTTTAAACTGTTGAGAGACATACGCTCCACCATTGTCGCTTCGCAAGGCCTTTATCTTCTTTCTCGATTCTTTCTCAACCAAGGCTTTGAACTCACAAAACCTTGAGAAGGTTTGATCCTTCTTTTGCATGAAAAAGATCCAGCATCTACGAGAAAAATCATCAATGAAAATAACATAGTACCTTTGTTTAGTGATGGACGCTGTCGAGAATGGTCCACACACATTTTTGTGAACTTGCTCCAGGATTGCTCCAGCTCGACTGTCTCGATCCTGAAAGGAATATTTTGCATACTTACCCAAGGTACAACCTTTGCATGTATCCACTTACTCAAGTTTACCCTTGGGAAGTTCGGTAGAAATATGTTGCATGATCTTCAAGGCTCCATGGTGCAAGTGGCCCAATCTTCTATGCCATAGCTCGCCAATAGATTGGTTTTGCACCAACTCTGCTTTGGAACTCAATGCAGCACAATCATCTACCTCCTGCTTGTAGGGATTCTTAACTCGAATCCCTATCCTCTTGGTCTGTCCAGTGCCAATGTGTCTCGGGAATGCCATTCCTTTACTAGAGACTACATCATAGCCTTTGTCTTCCAACATTGCAACGGACACCAAGTTCTTCTTCAATTCAGGCACATACTTTACATTAGTCAGGGTGAGAGGAGCTGCATGCTCCCTCTCAAACACAACTATACCTTCACCTTAAACACGGTACTTTCCATCTTCGCCCATCTCTATGCGCATCTGGAGGTACTTCTCCTCCAAGGTACTGAATAAACTCTTGTCGTCGGTCATGTGGAATGAGGCTCCACTGTCCAGGTACCAAACACAGCCCACCATGATGAAACCATGCATGCGATGAGGGTGAAATCCAATTCGAACTGTGAGGTTAGTGCCTCACCATCTGATCCTTTCGAGGATCCCTTCTTGGATTTCTTCTATGGACAATTTGTTGCATAATGGCCCACCTCATGACAATTAAAGAATCACACTTTAGATTTTTCAATATTCTTCCCACCATGGGAAGAACTCGATTTGGAATGGGAAGCCTTCCCTTTCCCTTTCCTCGCCTTACTCGCTAAGGCTAGATTTTCTTCATTATCATGCTTTGATGAAGATCCATCTCTGGTGCTTCTCCTGATCTCCCCCTACATCAGATCCGACCACAGTCGTTCCCAATCTAGTAGTTTCTCTCTTCCATTTATTGAGTCTTGGTAGCTATGCTAGCTCTTAGGAAGACCGAGGAGAGCAAGACTCACCATGTCATCATCAACTGTTGTGATTCCTACACTTCCAAGCTCATCCCTGCAGGTGGTGAGCTTGTTCATATATGTAGAGATCGTGTCACCCTTTTCACACTTGATTTTCTGAAGCTTGTCTTTTAGCGCCATCTTCCTCTGATCGTTGTTGTTCTGATATAGATCCTTCAATGTTTTCCACATTGAAAACTATGTCTCCTTCCCATGGAGACTCATGAAAATGTGGTCTCGAAATCCCTCCAGAAGAATCCTCCTCACTCTAGCCACACATTTCTTCCATTCCACCAATTCTTGGGCATTAGCAGCTGCTGACTTGAGGACTTTTTGATCAATGAAGTCCTTCAAACCGTTGTCCTCTAATACCGCTTCCATGCGATCCTTCCAAGCTATATAATTCGAACTGCCATCCAGGGCATACTCGAGTCTCAAACCATTGAACGCCATTGGTGAAATTTGAGTTGTGATAAGAATTCGATTTCTATAATCAAGAACTGCAACCTTTGAACTTCTCCCTTCTTTGTATATTGTTCTTTGCTTTGATCACCTTTGCTCTGATACCATGCAGAAATTCTCACTATAGATCACCTGATAATGCAATATACTAAAGCAAAATACTTGATCTACTTCTACAAACAAAATTGTGGAAGCTTAATCGATTTTGAGAAAGATCAAATAGAACACATATAACAGTCAAAGAAGAAATCAATCACACATGAACACAAAAGAATAATCTAGGGAAAGCCTCAGCTAAAAACCCCGATTTTTGTATTATCATACAAGTGGAAATATCTTCGGATTACACAAAGCTTTAGCTCACAAGCTATGCAGCTCTCCGTACAATCCCTCAATTCTGCTCATAGACAGAATATACAACACATATGCCTTCCTTCAGTCCTCCAAGCCTCCTATTTCTTTGCGCAATTTCTCCTGGGTCCTCAAGCTGCCACCTGTAAGTAATTACCTCACACATTGCTCACCAAACTCATAAATAACTACACAATCCTCAAGGAATGAATTCCTTCTGCATGCAAGAGATATCCTCATGGGAATATTCCTGCAACTAATAGTACGTTGTCCCTTCCACTGATCTCAACTGGGTCTTTGACTGAAGTGACATGCATGAGTTATTTATGAGAGAATATTCAGTTATTTGAAGTACACTAGTTGCATGCATGCATGCATTAACTAACTGAACTCACAATCAGTTCCACAAACTAATCTTGACCTTCCTTTGACCACGAATATATATTTTATATGCTTTAGAATTTTCACAATACCCCACAAACCAATAGCTTCCAATTTGTTCCTTTTGTCCTTCGACACATGGAAATATATGGGGCATTCAAATAATTTTTTATCATGGAGAATAGCACGTGTAGCTTCTAATATAGACTTGTTCTTCCTTTCAGCTAGACCATTTTGTTCAAGAGTGTATGGCACAATCATTTCCTTCTTGATTCTGTCTTTCTTACAAAGTGTTAGGAATTCTTTTGACATGTATTCGCCTCGATTGTCGGACTTGAAAACTTTGATTCTCTTTCCTGATTGATTTTCGATCAAGGCTTTGAATTCCTTGAATGTTTCAAAGGCTTCATCCTTGTGCTTAAGATAATATATCCATGTCTTTCTTGAGAAGTCGTCAATAAAGGTGATGTAGTAGAGATGACCACCAACATAATGTACAGGCATCGAACCACATATATCAGAATGAATGAGATGGAGGATGTCATTTGTCTTGTTCTTACTAGAGGGAAATGGTTCCCTTGTTTTCTTTCCACTTGCACAACTTGGAAAAATTCCATCATGATGAGCTTGAACATCGGGAATACCAGAGACGAATTTCTTCAATTTCAGAAGTGCATCATAGTGAATATGAGCTAGTCCATGGTGCCATAATTCGCTCAAATTATTGGTATTATGAACCAATGCTAGAAGAGGTCTTCCAGTGACTTTATAACGTCCTTCAAATCTCGATCCTAATGTGAATGCATCTCTCATAGGTGAATCAATAGGCCAAGTCAAAACTTTACCTTTGATGAAGGAAACCTTCATCCCCTTATCTTCCCATGTGGATATAGATACTAGATTCTTCATTAATCCTTGTACATACATAACATCATGCAGCGGAATTGATTCTCCAAAATTCAACTGAAATTTGACAGACCCAAAGCCTTTCACGGGATGAGTGGAGTTGTCTCCAAGAATGACCTTTAGCTTAGTCTCCTTCTCTACCAGATTAGAGAGGACTTCCTTGTAACCAGATAAATGATGAGTGGCCCCACTATAAACCAACCAACTATCCCACGAATCTGGTGGAGAAGAACTAGCGAGAGAAAAAATAATAATGTATTTAGATTTATTTACAATGTTAATTTCATACCTGGGAGACTTTGACTTCTTTTGAGGAGGACGATTTTCTTCACGATCACTTGACGAGTCACTTCTTCGTCTTTCGAATCTTCTATCATAGTTCTTATTTTGATAGTCTTTTCTTCTTTTGTCATTATAGTTGCTTCTAGTGTTGTAACGATGCCTTTTGTTCTTCTCGGGACAGTCACAAGCATAATGACCCGTCTTATGACAATTGAAGCATTTCAACATGAAATAACAATTTGTCATTTCTTCCTTTTGTGTTTTGAGAAGGAGGTTTCTGTGATGGACCTCCTTTTGCCTTCTTCATTCTATCATGAGTAATATATGTAGCAGGCTCTCCCCCTTCATGCTTTTGAATCCTTCCTCTTGCTATCATCCTTGATTCTTCTTGAGTGAGCTTCCCAAAAATTTCGTCAAATGTCGAAAGGACATTTTTGTTGTTGATTGTAGTAATGAAGGTTTCCCAAATGGGAGGGAGACCTCTAAGAGCCACAACTAGCTCCATGTCAAGCACAATTTCTCCAACTCTCTACAATTGATCTCTAAGGCAGGAGATTTGTATAATGTAGGATCGAACAGTTTCTCCTCTATTCATCCTAGTTTCCTTGAATTGATATTTCAAGGTGATGATCTCATTCAAGTTGTTGATTTCATATATGTCGGCTATCTTGTCATCCATATATTTAGACTTTCTTAAATTCCCAACATATGCAAGTAAATGATTTTGTAAACCATCAGCTATAATTTGCTTTGCTTTGGACTCACCTTTCTTGTACTTGTTCTTGAGGGAAGCAGAAGCATTTTCTGGAAGGCGCTCAGGCATCCTTCCTTGAATGTATTCTAGCACATCATTGTTGTCATCTATGATCTCCAATCTTTGTTGTCATACTCCTTGAAGGTATAGGATGACATCTTGACAATCTACTATCTGAAAGAGAGGGCTTCAATGCTTGTCTTCTTCTGGGCTTGTCTTTCACCTCAACTTTGATACCATGTTAACTTTTATGATTGTTCTATGTTGTATCAATTACTTTAGCCCAATTTATCTTTTCATGAATAATAAATCCAATTATTAGCAGTATAATCAATCATAAACGTCACTGAAGAAAGAACAATATATGTAGTGACAACGAAGACAATAGCACAACCGTAAGAGACAACAGATTGATCCAAGACCAGTGAAAAACTCCACAAGGGGGAAACCCTTTCAAATCGTCTTCTTTTGTAGATCATCATAAAAAAATTAAGCAAAGTACAATGAGCCCAATATATATAATTGCAATGGATAATAACAAATTAGATCTACAAATTTGTGTAACAACAGAGAGAAAACCCATATCTACCAGGTCACTGAAGTCAACTGAAGCCAAGATGTCAAACCCTAGATCTGAACTCTGGTCACCCTCATCAACATTGTCTGTGTGTGACTGAAACTCCCGAGTCACTCTCTTGGATATTGTATGCATGCGACTGTGACTACACAGTCGCTCTCAAGAAGCCTTTATGCGTGCAACCGAGGTGAAATACACCAAATACCCAGGGTCACTCCCTTATAGTTGTTGTGCGAGCGACCAAGGGGTCTTGGACACTCTCAAGGCTATTCTGTGCAAGCATCTAGGGACCTGAACCTTTCGATCGGCTTCTGAACCCAGAGTTTCTCTCATAAGACTGCCTCCCAGCGACCAGAGAGCCTTAGTCGCTCTCTTTCCCACCTTGTTCTTGTGACCAGGGAAAAAAATACTTTGATCTGTGCCAACAGCCGAGATCCGAAAAACCCAAACTCAGAGCGAACTTTTCCCCTGTGATTTCCGATGAACCTATGTGAACTCCTTCTGACGAACCTATGCGAGCTAAGACAAAATAGAAGAATAGAAAGATGATGTGTTGAAATGAACTTGAGGTCACTTCCTTTTATAGGCTTTCTTAAGGGTTTACTTGGGGTTAAGATTGACCCAAGTAGTCACCCATGTGGTTAGGGACAACCCATTCCAAAATGCATATATGAATAAAATAATTCAAAACTTAACTTTCGCTTAACCAGATTAGGCGATCCTTAGGTCTATTTCGGTCCTCTCGAAAAGAGGAATTTAATGCAAGCATCATCTTGGTCATCTAAGTTGTCCAATGTGGAATTTTACCCTAGTTTTAAAAGTTAACAAAACCCACCACCCTTCCACCTATCCTTGCATTAAAGAGGGGGTAATGGCATGGCTATCGCACCCCATTCACTTGCACATGCTAACTGACTTCACATTCCCTTGCATGATGGTAGCTTTCAATTCCATCAAGCGCTATTGTATCTCTAGTCATTGATTCATGCTTTTTTGTTGTTACTATGGTATTTCCCAGTCGTAGGTGTGATATTTCCACCACAACACTGTCATTTCAGATGTGCTAGATTATGGAGGTCTTGGCCCCTTGGCTTGGAGCCTCATCACACATCTCCTGTGATACAGTTTCGAGTGTGGAGATGGGGAGCGATCATAGCAGTTTCTAGCTCTAGAATTCACGGTGTATAGAGGAGTGGAGTGAGTTTTCTTCAACACTCCAACACCTAATGGACCCCCAGCATAGGGGTAATTCCTCCTATGTCTAGTCCTAGCAAATTCTTTAGCTTGAATTTATATGCATACTAGAAATAGGTTTATGGTTTTTCGGGCATCTCGATGGTGTTGAATTTCCTTGGAGTGTCTTAGGTTATTTGGTTTGATGCCCTTGCCCGAAGTTAACCCCTGCACACACCCTCTCTTTCGTTGTTAGCTCACCATATCCCATGGCCAACTTTGAAGTAGGGAGTGCATATCTTGAAAACTTTGTATTGGTTTCATTTGGTTTGTTTCATTAGTTTGCTCCTCCTCTAGGTGTTCTCTCTTTGTGTGCCTGGCTCTCTATCGAGCACTATGCCCCCCCAACATACGCGCTCTCACCTGGTGTTTGTAGGTTGTGGCCCTTCAGGAAGACCTTGGGCTTAGATGCAAACCCAGACAAATATGGTTATTTTTCACTCATCCACTCCATAAAAAATCCAAGATAAAATTTGATACTTAGAATCCTTAGGCACTAATGATTGCCAGGCCTATTTTGATTCTGAAATTCAAACAGAAGTAGCTAGATGGGTTATAGACCCTAGCCACACCAGGGGATGACACGACCAATACTTCAATTCTATCACTCTCCATGGAAAATGAAGATGCTCTTGGGTAGGGTGCTCTTGTAGGGTGACTTCCACTTCTTGTCCTTCTTCCTTTTCAGACACCTGCTAACATAGTGACCAACCACATCCAAAGCACTTGACCTTTGACAGGTCCTTCTTCTTGTCTCCTTTAGAGTATTTTCCTTGGCTGGGACCCTTCTTCACTTTTCCCTTCTGTACAAGAGCGACATTTTCTTCCTCCTTTTCTACCTTCAGTCCCTTTCGACCACTGTTGGCTGTACCCTTGATGAGACTGATCCTCAACTCCTCCTGAGTGAAGTGACTCCACAGGATTTCCCAATTTAGCAACTTATCTCGTCCAATAATCACTTGAACAAAAGTTCGTCGTTCCTTGGTAAACACATTGTGTGTTGTAAGCACCAGTTCATCCTCTACTGGCTTTTCTCCAATGATTACAAGTTCATTTCTGATGCCCTGAATTCTGGTGAGATAGGACATTACGTTCTTTACCTTCTGCATTTTTATTGTCCTCAGCTTCTCCTTGAGAATCATCTTCCGACTCTTAGAAGGATCCAGGTACAACTTGACGATAGTGTCCCACCATGCAATATGCGGGTCCATATGATCTTGTATTTCATCTAGGACCATCCTCTTAGCCTTGGCCATGTCCTTGTAATCATGTAACAATATAGGATTTGTTGATACAACTACTATTTTTGTTATAAAATTCTTCGCACCATGTTCATCGAAAAGGAATAACATCCTGGTCTTCCAGATGCTAAAGTTGGAGGCTCCATCCAACCTATCCCGATCTCTTAAACCTGCTACGACCATTTCTGTGAAACTCAAATACTGGATAACTAATAACTAGGGAAATATCCTTCTCCTTCTTGAAAACTAACTTGACCTACTCTTGGTAACTCACACTTGCCTCCGGAATATCTTCCCGGAACTTGCATTGCCTACTATTTCTCCTGAGTATCTCGCTCTACCTCTAGAAAATATCCCATCTTTGGCACAAGCACTACTAACCTTAAAACGCTCACTGGTTTTACTGGCAAGCTCACACTAGAAAATCACTTTTCCTGCTACAACCTTCTCTTTCTGGAAATTTCAGTGTTCCTTCTTGATACTAAAAAATTGGAAACCCTCTGAGAATTTTCCTTGAAAATCCCTTTGTGTGCTTTCTCTTCCTTGCCTTGTGCAGATTTGCTACTGCAAAACCCTTTTGATACAAATCTTTGTGCTAGATATGCTATGTGAATCTCCGATCTTCTCGCAAAAAACCCTTTCCTCCAACGACATTGCTTGTTGCTACTACTCTAAGACAATTCACACTTTTCTTCTGGACTAGACTAGAAATCAAACCATTTCCTCTTTGCAATTCACACTGCCTAGATAAGCATGCACATATTTGGTTATTTGTGCTTCAAATATCCCTCTAAATTGCATAACCCTCGCTTCTAGAGCCTATGATATGATCTTTACTGCTCTGATACCATGTGAAATGTCCACGATTACAATAAACTAGATATTTATCTTCTAATTATTGCAATTTATTTGCCTTTTGAAAAAATAATGATAAATTCACTATTGAATCTTCACAATAAAAATGTTGTGAAATATAAAATATGAAACTAAGAAAATATGTGTGCACACAAGAAAATTTCACACATTGTTTTTGGACAAATGTCCCTAGAAAAACCCCGAAGGGAAAACCAAAGCGACATGTGAAGGTTTTATTATTATGTTCAATAATTCAAGAGAAAAATGATATGCTTTCCTTTCTAGAAAAGCTTCGGCAAAATATACTAGAGACCCCTTATCTCCTTCTGCAACTCGATCTGACCCTCTCTCTCAGCAACTCACACTTCCTGGCTATTCGTACTGCATGGCTGGAAATGCTTATGGTTGCCTCCAAAAAATCTGTACAACCCTAGAATCACCTTCCTACAATTCGTCTGCCTCTGAAACCCACTCACTCTTCCTCTGAGACAGTGATCTAGCAACTGGAAACTAAAACGTGGCTCCTTTGGCAACTCAAACTGGGAAAATTGGTTGGTCGCACTACCTGTAGCTACCTCCTCTGTAGATGAATTTGACCTCCTCTTCCTGTCACCTGGACACTGGAAAATTCCTCCAGGCTCATGCTCTCAAACCTTTGATGCTTCCCTAGCTTCAACTGTGCCCTTGCAGAATACTTTCCACTAGGTAGTCAAACTACTCACAAAATACTCGATGCTCTGATGTCACTTCTCCAACCCCTTTGACCCGCTCTTATAATCTCTTGTTGGAGTCTCTACGCCCACAATCACATCTCAACAGATGGCCAAGATCAATTTGACTTCATCAATAGAAACCTATATAACAAAATTGAACTTAATTAATTCATTTTAATTAACCAATTTTCCTAAGTTAGACTTGGGAACTTTTCAGTTATTAGCTAATTAATTTAATTAAAGTGTCTCCAAGTCTTTTTTCGCGAAACCTTTTTTGGGTTTTAGATATCTCATGTTTCGTAGCCTCTTAGACACCATAGAGACAAACACTTGTTCGCTTCTACCCCAAACATAAACTAATGATCCATCCCTTTTGGATCATGGTTTGGTTTCGGTAAATTAATTTCTTTCTAATAAATGTTTGGCCAATTGTAACTGGAAGACAATTTATTGTAATTTTATTAGTTTCTTTCAGTGACTTAGATGTAGACTTGTTAGATAACTTTGATGGTTTTGGATGATAGAAAACATCCCACATCGTCATCAGTCTAGTTTCCCTTGCAATTGATTACAATGGATATTAGGCTATACTGTGAACTCTGATTTTGTATGGCAATAATTTTTTGGAAATAGAAAAATATAACCAACAAAAAATATATTAATTAAAGCGAAAGGAGAAGAAAATGAAATTTCAAATATTGGAGATCTAGATATTGGATATAAAAGAAATAATTATGTATTCCATTGTTGGTCTTATTGTTGAATATACCACATGTAAAAAATAGAGGTAAAAATGTGTATATTAGAAAGTATTTTTATATTACAAAGTTCCAATAAAGTAAAATTTATTTCTGTGCCACGTCTAGGGAAGGTACAATCACACAGAATTTGTATAGTGAGGAAAGGAGGTTGCTTATTATGGGAGGTCTTAGAATCCAACAAGGAAATGATGTGAAAATGTGGCAAGAAGTAGATTGGCTAGTAAGGAGATAGTGCCTTTGCATGCCTATAAACAACTAGCCATGGCAGGAGACAAACAAAGTTGGAGTTATTGGATCAACAAAATTAATCCATGGAACAATTGAGGCTAGGGTGTCTAATATTGATCGTGAAAAACAACTACTTCAGTCTACTCTCTCCTCAAGTGACCTCTCACAGTAACTTTGCCTCTTTGGAATCATGTTTCAATCTTGAATTCTATTTTTTGCTTCATCTACAAGTTTCATAGGATTTTGGGTTTTTCTTCCCTCGTTGGGCTTAATTGTTCTAGGAGGTTGTCTATGTTTTATTTTCCCTCATCTCTCACGCTTCTCACCCAAACTGTCCTCCCTATGGTCTCCTCCCTTTTCCTTTTCGTTGACCTCTTAGTTTCCCTTCCCTATCCTTATTACATCCAACCTTACCCCTCCTCGCTCTGGGCTTCTGAGTGCCTCTTTTTCTCTCCCTTTTACCCCTTTCTTTGTTTTATCTATTCTAGCAAATTTATTTACCCTTTTGTCCAAATTGTGGCTTTCCCCTCCCTCTCTATGGTTCGACGTTGATTATCTAGGCCAACTCGCAGAGGTAAACAGGTACGTTCTAGACCCTACTCTTCTCTGGAATTCACCCTTTGATCCATATTTGGCACTTGAGCACAATCATTTGCAAGAGAAACTATGGAAACATGGATATCATCTCTACAACTGTCCAAATATCAATATCAGATGTGGAAGAACTGGGAAATCTAAGAGGTACATTCTTCGCACGCATGTGGACCTAGAAACCAGAGACCAGATCCTAAACATTGGGAACCTTACCAAAGAGCCTCCTCTTATGTGCAAACAACCAATCTCTATTGGCACATAAGGACTCTAATGGGAAGAGTATTCACAGACAAGTTTGATACTCAGTAAGAAATCATCATATGCATGGCAGAGATTTTGGAGAAAGTAGATAAAATCAACTAGAAGATCATATTCTTAACTAAGAGGGTGACAAGCATGGATCTCTCTACATCAAACTCTGATAGAGAGCCTCATTCGCTTGCCCAAAGGAAACCCCTACAAAAGGAAAGGCTACAAAACACCACTTCATAGAAACAATTTAATTTTCAGTAATCTATTTATGCTTTCTAGTCTATCTCTTGTTTTCTATATAGCACTCTATACAATTTTTGTATCGTAATACTTTCAGATTAAAAACAATGTGAACAATTGAAATTTTTTGTGTATACCACTGATGTGGTTTTCCAAGTAACAAACCAATAACAAACAAACAAACAATATTTATTTTAATCCATATAGATAATTAGAATATATATATATATATATATATATATATATAATATAATATATATATATATATATATAGAGAGAGAGAGAGAGAGAGAGAGAGAGAGAGAGAGAGAGAGAGAGAGAGCCACCATTCCTACTTTGATTCATATCACTTTATAACTTTATATTTCAAAGAGAGCAAAAAATTTGGGAAATGTGATAATATAAAATTAATGAAAAGTCGAGAAGAAATCAAATAAAGACTGATTATGAAAAATTGAGCAAATTCAGTAGCCTTTCAACATTGTGTCACATTAAATGGTTAGATTTGAATTTTCAATTTTCACAAATATCTTTTTTGAATTTCCAATCATCCAAAGGACATGATATACTACACTCATATATGTGAAAGTAACCATAATGGTTAATGGTTATGGTTACTTTGAGGGCATCCCTTTCAAGTGTCGTAGATGCCACAAGGTGGGTCATGTTTTGAGAGATTGTCCGCTCCCTTTTACTGGAAAGAAAAGGTGAAAGAGTCACCAGGAAGATATCATGGGGAGGAATAAGGAGCAAGTTCTAGTTGGCTCGTTGTTGATCACTGCTACTTAGGGAAATCAGAAATTTGTGCCAAAGCCCATGCCAATGGATGAAGATATGGGGACAAGGAGCGTAGGGAAGTCTACATTTGACCATTCATTCAGGAGGGCGACCTATCTTCTACGTGACCATCTCCTTCGTGTATTTGTTTGTCCCCATTCCCTATATCTAATCTCATATGCTCTTTTAGTTATCTTGCAATGGTTGTTGAAATTTGGTACCGTAGGACAAGTGGTTCCCTTAGGCTTTGATCTTTGGCCTAGGGAAAAGTGTCCAAAAGATTTTAATTTTTCTCCTAAAGTGACTTTATAAAGTTAAAATCTAATTTAAAAGTGACTTTAAGTGATAAAGTTACTAAGTCTAATTTTAAAGTGACTTTTATAAAGTCAATGAAAAATTAGAAAGAAAAAAGTGACTTTGGAAATAAATGACTAAGTGGGTCTTTATTAAAGTGGGGTGAATTAAAAAATAGAAAGTGAGATTTAAAAGTGCATTTAATCTCAGCCATTGATCTAAATCTATCTCAGCCATTGGATTTAGGGATCACCCAAAAGTCATTTAGGGTTGGGTTAAAGGAGGAAAAGGAGGAAAATGAGGAAAAGATCATTCATTCTTTCATGAGCAGATTGGGAGAAGGAGAGCAAGAGAGCAAGGGAGAGTCCTGGACAGGAAGGAGAAAGAGGCAGCAGTTTGGCACACATATCAGGCAACTCTTCAGCAAATCAGAACAGCAGAAAGAACAAGCATACAGCTGAAAGAACCAGCAATAAAAGGCATATTTTTGTTGAGCAAACAGTAAAAGGCAGATTTGTTTTTGCACAGAAATCGAGGCAGCTGATTTTCTGCACAAAAAGCAAGGTCCGTACAGCCTGTCCGTACCGTCAGTACAGCATGTCTGCACCGTTCGTACAACCATCCGTACCGTCCATACAGTTGTCGTGCAGCATTGTGTCGATGTTTGGAAATTTCCAGTGGGCTGTGAGGCTCAAAAATCGAGATAAGTTGGAAATTTGTTTGCTGATTTTTTCTGATTTTCACTGAAATTTCTCACTGTAAAAAGGCATTTTCCAGAAATAAAGAAGAGATCTCAAACTGGTTTTCCCCAAGAGTTGTAGGGGATTTTTCCAGGGTCACGTTGACCAAAAATATCAGTGTTTTAATGTGTTTTAATGGTTGTTTATTACTGCTGATTTTTATTTCTGCAATTTCCAGCATTCTGTAAATTTTTCCAGAATTTGTGTTTTTAGCAAATTTATTTTTCCAGCTTGTTGAATGTATGTTTATGGGAAAGAGCATTTAACTACATGGGAGAAATAAGGAGAAACTGAAAACCAGAGTGGGAAAACAGAAATTTTTACAATGGGACCAGTCCATTTATCTCAGTATATTCCTATATCTAGCAATGTTTGTCCTCGTGTTTGTTTGGGTTTGGTCCCCTATTCCATCCTCCTTGCTCCTGTATGTATCCTTTTTCTGATCTCTTCCCCATCTAGGGATCTAGAAACTACCTTTGAGTCCTTTTCACATTATAAACTTTGCTCTAGGAATGGGATGAAGGACTCAATGTCGGTCATGGGGGGTTTGGGTCCTCCCCAATCGAGTTTGGTGGGAAATCCCAAGGTGCACAATCTAACATTTCCAAGGCTAAACTAAGAGCTAGTTTGGATGTTGTTGTTGGTAGATAGAAATCAATTATTGGGGCATTTAGAGCAGTGCATGCCTCAGGCTCAGTTCCCCAATGATTTTTCTATCCTTTAACTATCAAGGGTTAGTTAGCCCCTCCAAAATAGTAGCCTTGAGAAGGCTAGTGCAATCAAAACTTATTGATATCATTTTCCTTCAAGAAACTTTGGGGAATGGAGATGTGATTGTTAGGACATTGGAATATTTGTTACTTGGTTGAAATTTTGTGGTAGTTGATGTTAAAGGGAGATTGGGGGGTTTGGCATTCGGTTTTAAACAAAAAATGTTAAGATCCTTGATTCATTGGGTTTTGATATGGTTTTGGGAGCTGGTATTTTTTTGTTGAACTAGGGATGTAGCTTAAAGTTTTGAACATATTTGACCCTTGTCAAGACAAGAATGCCTTCTGGGATAGGTTGATGGCCCTGTCCTATATGAATGTTGATAATTTGGTGGTTGGGGGAGACTTGAACTTCTCTTTGGATGCCTCTAAAATCTGGGTTCATCACACTCGCCTTGATCCCCTTTTTGGCTTCTTCATCCATCTTTTGAAGGAACACAAATTATGTGATGTGGATCTAATCAAGTATAAACTACATTGGGAAACAAGCACTATTCTGATGTGATTATTGCTAGGAGCATTGATCGATTTCTGTTGGAATGTGCTATAGTGTTGCAACTCACTGAAGCATCACTCTGTGTTTGCAACACCTCCTGAGGTGTTGTCGATGTTTCGGCTCTACTGCCCACCAACTACTGCACAACTCTGATATGAGCTGCATCTATGTTGTTGTTGGCCCTGCTAAACTTCTACCAACTCTGCATCTACACTGCAACTCCCTCTCCATCTGTTGTTGTTGCAACTGCAACATCTGCAAGGGAAAAGCATCCAAAATATTGAACCAACTATGGTTAGTATGATGCATCCGTCGTCCGAGTTTTGACTGTTGCTAGCCTCTGCGCTGTCACTAATGCCTCTACGATGTTGTTGACTCTGCACTATGCCAACTGCACTATTTCCAACTCTACTATGAGCTACTCAGTCTCGAACCGATACTAGCTAATGCATATGTCACTCTGGCACCTGACTACACCAATTGTCACTAGTCCATCCTGCTACTGCTAAATATGGGCTCTCGTAGCAAGGTATTGATCCAAGATATGGACTCCTCAAGGATATTTCCCATCATGTAGCTCTTGGGGGCTACAATTCTAGATCGCCCCACCTCACCCCTGGAGGCATCTTGGAGATCATGGCAAACTCTTCCTCCAGTTTGGAGGACAACCTGTCAATCTTAGTAGATGCAGATTGTCGATCCTTCTTCTCCTTCTTCCATTCCTTGTCCTTCTTTCTGAGAGGACATTGAGTGTTGTAGTGGCCCATCTCACCACACCTGAAGCACTTGAACTTCGAAATAGCCTTCTTTCTTATGCGCTGCTCCTGCTACCCCTTTGACACAAGAGCCACGTTCTCCTCTTCCTTTAAATGCTTCGTCCCACTGCTGCTACTGCCACTGATGGTGGCCTTCACCAGATCACGCCTCATTTCCTCCTGTTGCAGATCAACCCACACACATTCCCAATATGGCAGTTTTTCTCTGCCCAAGATGCTCTAGACAAAAACTTGCCAATCTTCAGAAACTCTATTCAGTGCTAATCGTACAAACTTTGAGGGTTGGGGCGCTGACCCTACTGAAGCCAGTTGGTCTCGGACATCCTGAATCCTCATAAGGAAGGGGTCTACACACTCCCCTCTCTGCATACTTGTGCATCTCAGCTTCTCCTCCAAGTACATCTTTCGTTGCTTGAAAGATCCTTCGTATAGCGTAGCTAATGCTTCCCACATCTGTAGGGCAGTATCTTTGTCAGCTATATGGGATACCACATGATCTTGAACCTCGTTGAGAATGATTCTCTTAGCTCTCATCATCTCAAAGTTGTACTTCTTGAGCAGATCTGCATCGGAGGGTACAACTACCACACTATTGACATAAGTTTGAGATCAAGCTCATCTAGAAGGCAAGATATCCTAGCCTTCCAGATCACATAGTTGGAGGCTCCGTCCAACCGATCTTAATATCTCAACCTAAATGATTCCATCACTCTGAAAATGTTGAACTCCTCCTCTTCTCCTATGCACAACTGTTGGCCAGCTATTCACACTCCCTTCTGGAGTGAGAAACTCCGCACACAACTATTGTTTCTCTGCTAGGAAAATTTGAACTTCTTGGCTAGAAGTCCCTTGAGGAAATAATTCCCTAAGTGTGTGATATTCCTTCCTCCTAATGTTATTTGCATTAGCAAACTACTGCAAAATTTGCGTCACAACTAAATATCTTCTCTTCAAAGGAAAAAATATGTTTCTCCCTTCAACCTCTAGAAAGCTTAGATATGGAAAACTGAATTTCTCTTTCGACTCACTCAGAGAATTTGATTTCTCCTCTTAAAACCGGACCTCCTTGGCCAAAGAACTGTGCTGCCTTTGGGGTTTCAAATTGCTATCAAGGAAAAATTTTGAACCTCCTTATTCCTTTCTTCTCTGAGCTCTCCGGTTTATGATCTATGCTATAATACCATGTGAAAAATTGGTGACCTAATTCCTTTGGCAACAAAATGATGATATTTCTCCTATTTGTTAGATTACTTAAAAAAATTACTTGCAATTTTCTACGGAAAATATTGAAATACATAAATTGTAGCCTACACAAAATAAAATATTTTGGAAACTAAATACTGCACTGGAGAGAAATAAACACATGCATATACACTATTGTTTTTTGACAATTGTCTGCGAAAAAACCCAATGTGGGAAAACTGGTGTAGAAGCTTAGCGTTTTATTTATTATGCAGTAGTAATTTGAGTACAAATCATTAGATGCCCAAACTGGCAATCTTATATAGGGAAACACTGATAAGGAGATAGTGAGAAAAATATCACCTTGTCACTAGTGATCCGAATATGATCCATGCTCTAGATGGCTGGCCCCATGCTACCTCTCTGTCAGCCTACGCAGATTTGTGTCACATTCTTTGGGCTCTGCGTCAGCTCCTCCTTTGATCTCCTATTGGCTAGAACTTCAATCTTCTGGCCCTCTGGTCTCACACCTCGGCTTCTGGCTCTAGAATTCAACTTTCCTAGTTGATTCATGGACTCCCTTTGAAGCTCTGTGCTGCCTCTCTGAACCTCTCTCTGTCTTCTCTGCCTTGCACTCCTCAGATCTGGAAAACTCTCCTCCGGTCTACTATCCTTGCCCCTCTCTCATTGCTTCGACTTTACTAAGTCACTTCCTGCAACTCACAGTTGCTACTCAGGAAATCGACTTCCCACCATAATCGAACTACACAAGTGTATTCTCCAAGTGCCCATTGAACTCCTTATAATCTCTCATTGGAGCTCCAACGACCAAGATTAAAAGATAATCAAGGGCTAAGATTAACTAGGAGTTGATCTTCGTCTTCTTCTAGAAGATTCACACCCAATTTAATTAATACCCTTTAATTAACGAGAATTCCTAAGTTTAGACTTAGGGAACCAGTTAAACAAATTAATTATTTTAATTAAATCATCTCTAGGTGGAATTTTCCCAAACAATTTTTGGGTATTGGAGAATGCATGTGTATTATCATGTCTGCAAAATCTTGAGGCTATAGCACATCTGATGCTAAAGAAATCAATGACCTAATTCCTACTGCAACAAATTGATGATATTTCCTATTTGTTAAATTACTTGAACAAATTACTTGCAGTTATTGAAATACATACACTGCAACCTACACAAAATAAAATACTGCGGAAACTAAATACTGCACTCGAGATAAATCAGTACACATATATACATTGTTGTTTTTGGACAAATGTCCCCAGAAAAACCCAATGTGGGAAAATTGGTGCAACAGCTAAGGGTTTTATTTATTATGTAGTAGTAATCTGAGTACAAATCATTAGATTCCCAAAATGCAATCTGATACAAATAAATATTGACTAGGAGATAGTGAGAAAAATCTCACACTGACACCGGTGATCCGAATCTGATCTAGGCTTTGGATGGATGGCCCCACGCAGCCTATGAATCACTGTATCTAGGCTTTGCGTCACCTCCTCCTCTGATCTCCTTTTGGCTGGAACTTCTATACTCTGGCCCTCCAGTGTCACACCCCAGCTTCTGGCTCTGGAATTCGACATTCCTCGCTGAATCACGAACTCCTTCTAAAGATTTTTGCTGCCTCTCTGAACCTCCCTATGTCTTCTCTGACTTGCACTCCCCGGATCTGGAAAACTCTCCTCCAGTCTACTATCCCAACCCCTCTCTCACTGCTTAGACTTTACTAAGTCACTTCCGGCAACTCATAGTTGCTACTCAGGAAATCGACTTCCCATCAAAATCGAGTTGCATAAGTGTATTCTCCAAGTGCCCATATAATCTCTCGATGGAGCACCAACGACCAAGATTAAAACATAATCAACAGATAATATTAAGTGTGAGTTTATCCTCGTCTTCTTCTAGAAGATTCACTCCTGATTTAATTAATACCCTTTATTTCCTAAGATTAGATTTAGGGAACCATTTAAAAAAGTTAATTATTTTAATTAAATCATCTCTAGGTGGAATTTTCCCAAATGATTTATAGATATTGGAGAATGCATGTGTCTTAGCCTCTCTGCAAAATATCAAGGCTAGAGCACATTCAATGCTACAGAAATCAATAGGGTTTGGGTCCTCCCCAATCAAGTTTGGTGGTAAATCCCACGGTAAACTAACCAACATTTCCAAGGCTAAAATAAAATCTAGTTTGGATGTTGTTGTTGGTAGACATAAATGAATTGTTAGGGTGCTTGGAGAAGTGCATGCCTTAGGCTCAGTTCCCTAATAATTTTTATATCCTTTAACTATCAGGGGTTGGCTAATACCCCCCCCCAAAAAAAAAAAAAAAATACTATCCTTGAGAAGATCGATGCAATCAAAACTTATTGATATCATTTTCCTTCAAGAAACTTTGGGAAATGGAGATGTGATTGTTAGGGCATTGGAATATTTGTTGGTTGGAATTTTGTGGCAGTTGATGTTAAAGGGAGATCAGGGGGTCTGGTAGTCGGTTTTAAACAAAAAAATATTTAGATCCTTGATTCATGGGGTTTTGATATGGTTTTGGGTGCTAGTATTTTTTTTGTTGAACTAGGGATGTAGCTTAAATTTTTGAACATATATGGACCTTGTCAATACAAAAATGCCTTCTGGGATAGGTTGATGGCCCTCTCCTATATTAATGTTGATAATTTGGTGGTTGGGGGAGACTTGAGCTTCTCTTTAGGTGCCTCTAAAATATGGGATCATCACACTCACCTTGATCCCCTTTCTGTCTTCTTCATCCATCTTCTAAAGGCACACAAATTATGTGATGTGGATCTAATCAAGTATAAACCTACATTGAGAAACAAACACTATGGTGATGTGATTATTGCTAGGAGGATTGATTGATTTTTGTTGGATGAATTTTTAATGGATAACATCCCACTCTTTTGTCAGTGGGTTATGGTGGGGAGAAATTTGTATCACCACCCAATTTTCGTTTAAGTAAAAGGGGGATTAAATAAGCCAAGGAGCCCTTTCAAATTCAATTATGTTTGGTTAAAGGATGAATCTTTCCGCAATCTTGTAGTTGAGCATTGGATTCCTTTTAGTATCGATGGGGAGGGATTTTTTCCAGCTCAATTCACTAAAAATATCAAAAGGGTAAAAAAGGCTATAATCGAGTGGTCTATCCATAAAAGAAAAAGGGACGAGGAGGTTCTTAAAGTTGTGGAACAAGATTTGGAGTGGTTGGAAGCCCTAGAAAGGGGGGGTTACACATCAGAGGATTCTAAACAAAGGATCATCAATGTAGAGGCGACCTGAAAGAGAATTTTGGAAGAAAATGAGGAGACATGGAGGCAAAAGAGCAAAGCAATATGGCTTAAAAGCAGAGACAAAAATATGAATTTCTTTCAATAGTTTTCAAAAGGTTGTCGAGATCACAACACAATTTGGGCTCTAGATGATCGAAATGGTGGTAGAGTTTCAATGTTTGAAGAACTTTCCAGATTAGGCAAAAACCATTTTTGTAATCTTTTCAAGGCTCCTCCTGAAGCAACCATTACAGAAGTAATCTCACTAGCACGATCATTCCCTAGGTTCACACATGATGAGGAAAATTAGTTTGAGGAAGAGTTGGAGAAGGTCCTTCATAACTTTCATAAGGACAAAAGTTGTGGACTTGATGGATAGTTGGTTGAATTTTTCTTTGGGCTTTATGAAATTATGGGGGACATTCTCCTAAAGGTGGTTGAGGATTGTAGGAAATCTAAGAGGATGTGTGATTATTCTAATTATACCTTTATAGCCCTAATTCCAAAGACCAACTCTCCTTACGCTTTTGATGATTTCAGGCCCATATCAGTATGTAATTACATTTATGAGATCATAGCTAAAATCATAGTAAATAGATTAAAGCCAATACTTTCAAAAAATGTTTCAAATGAGTAATTTTATTTTCTAGAAGGTCGGAAGATACACGAGGGTAATGACCTCGGTCATTTTGCATGTATGTAATTATGCTACTTCTTGTTTCATTCATGGTACACTCGTGTGGTTACTGCAAATGTTTCATGGTTCAGTTATATTAGAATAAATGATGTGATTTTCTTGGGTTCCTTGCAATGGTGTGAATATGGTGATGTTCAAATTCATAATTGTGATTATATGTGAATATTACAAACAATTAAATTCATAATTACAATTATATATGAGTAGCATTAATATTATTAATTAAAAAAGAGGTGACACATACACCTATGAATTTTATTTCAAACATAAAAAGTGTGTTACAAAAGAACACACACAACAAAATAAAATTCATTTGGCAAGTGACATAAGCAAGACAAGACCCTAACTAACTATAGAATCCCTAACTAACTAGAAAATCAGAACTAGACAACAGGATTGGAGAGGGCAATGGAAACAAAAGAATAAAGGCACAAGTACCAGATGGTGGGACACAGGGGGGGTAGACATGCGTAGTATCAAAGAGGATCATTGCACAAGAGACAATGTAAGGCTATTGAATTTTAACTTGTAGTTCTTGCTGAAGGTCCCTTTACTTGAGGTTCATTTCATTCCCATGTTCAGTTGTTTTGTTTTTTAAATGTTTGTATATACTTGTATGAATTACAATGATAATTGAATCCTTCACACCATGGGTAAATTGTGTTCAGTTTAGTCTTTTTTTTTTTACACTTTAAGTTGGTTGCATAAATTTAAGTGAAACTTAGATCTAAACCATGATGGGTGGAGGATCTTGCCTCTGGAAACCCTTAATTGCTAGTGGATTAAGGTTACATACCTTTGACTACCTTGGACTAGCCTTTCTATTTGTGTATTTAATCCATAGTAGCCTCTATACTCCCTACACTAGGTGGAGATATTGAGACAACACCCACAAGGTATAGGAAAAAAAAAAACCTCTAGAGTCCCTAAATTGAATGAGGGTGGAGTTCCTCACCTATGGAGCCGCTCACTAGCTAGTGGTTGGAGGTGGTTTTCCCCTGGAATACCTAGACTAGCCTATAACAAAATATCTTTATTCCAAAGGGGTGGAGTTAGACTAGACCTCTGGAATCCCTGATTAATCTGGAAGTAGGTCATTGAGACAGTCTCTTGAGCTTGGGGGTGACAAATGGTAGGAGGAGAATTATGAGCCATGTCCCAATACCCATTACCTTGGAAATAACAGTGTAAATCTACATGAAGGTTAGTGTTTGAACAAATTTAGGTCTAGGCATGTTATATGTAATACATCTCTCTACTTATGTGAATAAAGAAACATCTTTATACTTTTGTAGATTTTTAATGTATCATGTTTTTCATGCTTAGCACTGAGCATGTAGAAAATAGATTGTAGGAAAGACTATTTATTCTAGTTATTATACTTGATGATTTAATTGTTAACCACCCTAGGATTACTGTCAGTCCTTCACTGGAAAATACGATTAACATTTTCATGGTTGGAAGTTATGGCAGTGGTATTTTCTTTAAACTGCCTATCCATAGTTTGAAAGTCAACTAGATGTTGATACTATTCAAATACACAAGGAACAAATCAACTACCACAATAACCAAGTATTCATTGTTCCATATGCGTTGTATTTCTCTAAATAAAATGATTGTTATTACTAATCATTAAGTTTGTGACCCCCTGCTATAACAATGATACATCCTAAACTGGAATTACATTTTAGTTCTGGAAATATGTTGCAGTCTTGGAAATGGCCCATTACCAGGGTGTTGACAGTGTTGGAAATATGTCAACCAAGGGTGTCTCCCCAGTGTGAAGTCCCAACAAGACCGTACATCGTTTGGAGTAGGAGCCCCATCTGGAGTATCAGCCCAGCCACCATAACTCTAGTATTTTCCTTGGCTGCAATGAATCACAGAAGAGAGTATGCAGAGAACCTTTGAAATCACCAAGTAATTTAACACAGTGAAACACCAATTTCAACGTGTAAAAGGAGATATTCACAAGAGGGAAGTAAGAGTGTCTCTAGAAGGAAAGTAATAATACTATCCTAAGAGAGTCACACAAGAGAGAGGAAATATTTGTTATTTATCTACTGAAATAGTTCACATAGACACAATGATCATTAAAGAAAATACAACACATATTCAACAAGATAAGTACCAAATCCAATGAAGTAGTTAAATTTCTTTGGTATAGATAACCATAAAATATACCATAAACATCCAAATAATAGTCTTATAATATTCATGATACATGCATGAAAATGTGTTAGCTTAATGAGCTTTTGATTATTAGGTGAAAGATCCAAGTACACAGTTACAATGGCGAGCCACTAGCTCCAACTGTGGAACATTGAATCACTTTTTACTTATCCAAAGAATGATATTGTCTCCTATGCCAAGCTAGAGAAGCCAAGGTTAGCTCTCCAAAAGCTTAAGCCTCCAAAATCCCTTTGCTTGAGTTATGAGGGTGTATTTATAACAAGAGGAATGTCATTTCATATCCTCGTGACTCTTGTGCTTCCCTCGTGACTATTGGACTTCCAAGTGACTATTGAACTTCTACAAGACTCTTGGACTTCTAGTGACTCTTTAGTCTACATGTGACTTTTCATATTCCACATCATTAGGGGAATTTTGAGGTCTAAAATGGGCCTCCTAAGAAAAGTGTACAACCAAAATAAACTTTATAAGAACCAATGGGATTCAAGATGATGATGTCAACCATGGGGTTGATTCACCATTTTTGGAGTAAAAAATTAAAAAGATTAAAAACTAGTAAAATAAAAAAACTACTTTTTCAACTTGTATTTTCAACTTATCTCCCTAATTTTTTACTCAAATTTCGAGCAAGAGTACTTGTTGGATGCAAAATTTAATTCCTCATCCAAGTAGTATCCATGTTACATAATTTTGATGGACCCTGCTACACGAAAGATGAGAAATACATGAAAAAAACATGATTGCAATAATGCTTTTCATGTATTTCTCATTTTTCATGTAGAAGGGTCCATCAAAAGTATGCAACATGTGTATTCCTTGGATGAAGAATCAAATTATGCATGCAACGAGTGTTTCCACTCAAAATTTGAGTAATCCCATAGGGATATAAGTTCAAAATACGAGTTGAAAAAAAGTTTTTCCTTTTTTTCCCTCTAAAATTTGATGATTTAATCTAATCTTATTATATTATTTCCATTATTATTTTATAATTTTCCTAGGAGGCCCATTTTATACCTCTAAATTCCCCTAATGGTGACTCTTGGATTTCCACACATTTACATTTTGACATATTTTTAAAATACATAATTACATCCACAAATGATGTGGCAAGACACATTGACACATATGACATTGTGATGACGATTGTACACGACATGACTTGGCATTGATGACATGGAACTTCTTAGTGATGTTTCAATGTCAAGCTTATCTTCATGTTGCTTCCTTCACACCTTCATGGAAGTCTTGCATGTGCTTCATCTTCATCCTCCAAGGGGATGATTGACATGGAATCCTCATGCGATCCTAATCTTTGATATTTTTTTGTAAGCTAGTGTCCTTCATCTTCTTGCTTAATGACTTATTCATGGTTATAGCTTCACAAGTGTCTTCTTGAATGATATCTAAAGCATCCTCCTTGAGCATCATCCTGTCATGTCAAGATATGGTACCTGCAAATGAAATTCACTCATGAAAATACGATATCAATATAGAAATCTCCTAATCTAACTTTCTTCATGAAAATCACTAATTGACCTGGCACTGGGTACTGGATAGGGAGGAAGGTTCAAGGATTGTGCAGTGCGTTGTTCCAGAGGACAAGAGTGAGGGACTAAGGCTTGCAACTTCGCAACGCACAGTTCTAGAGGCTTTAGAAGCAATATTGCGCAATTGAGGCTCATAGTGAGGAAGGATTGCCCATTGTATCTACACAATGCTTAGTTATGGAGGGAGACTGGGTAGTTGGATTGTGTAATTACACATTTCAAGGAGCTAAGGAGATAGACTGCAGACTGGGATTACGCAATGCGCAGAAAGAGACTAGTTGGGAGGCAATATTACGCAATTTTGGGGAGCAGGAGGTTTTTCTTGAGCACTATGATTGCACAATGTGCAGCCCTTGGAGGAAGAGACAATGGAGTGCAATGTGCCTGAGAGAAAGAGAAGCTTCTTATGGCCTGAGATGCACAATCCATAGTTTAGGGAGGCAGTTTGGGAAGAGGTTAACCGAAGAAGGATCAACTGAAAAAAATGGTTGTGTGGGATCCAAGAGGCGAGAGATGGAACCAAAACATGACTTGAACATGATCACATGATCAACCACTCGATAAGGAAGCATTTACCGCCCACAATCAAGAGGCACTTGACATACATTGTTAGTGTAGAAAATTAGTTAATTTAGATTATTGTTTAATTTAGGTTTAGTTAGGATGAAAGGCACGATCATAAGATCATGCCCTTTCCCAAAGGGTGCCCATGGCGGTATATAAGCCAGGCAACCCATTGTAAATCATCATCATCTGTCTATTTATCTTTTTTAATAAAATATTTAACTATATAAATCTGGGTATCAGAAGTTTTATGCTTCATTGGTATCAGAGCGGTTCTTTTCTCGGCAGATAGCTGCACAGCTCACTGTGCCTATCATACTAGGCTCACTCGTCTTCCCGATTCACTGTACATCAATTTCCTTGCCCCTCGCATTCTCTCACGCCCCACACTACTCCTACGCATGCGTTAAAAACCCCCCTCCACTGCAATCCGCTGTCCAGTCTTACCCGTTCGTCACGCGCTCCAGCCTTCCACCAGTCATTTTTTTTGCAGCCATCGTGTCCTTACCTCCGTCAACATCTACTCATCGTGCATCTGCTCAGCGGTTATCTGCTCATCATTCCGCTACCTCCGTCAGAACCCGCTGTCCATCCGCTCACCGTGCAGCTGCCACCGTCTACAGCAGTAATATCGCTATTCCCTTATCAGTCGTACGATTTGGTTAAATCACCCATCTGCAGCCATCCAAAACAGTTGAGCTTCACCACCGCTATTGTACTCTCGGTCGAATATCCTTGTAGACAATTTCAAACCAGAATCGCTATAACAGTTAACTACAATTCAATTCAAACTGTAGTGTGGTGTCAGTGTTGCAAACCTGTTCGTAAAGGTTCATAAAACTGTAATATATGAAAAATTGGTGTCCCGCTTTAAGTTTTACATAACCATTGTCTTCGTTTTATTGATAATAGAAAGGGGAACACGAAAACATAAAACCCACCCTCGAAAATCAATAAGTTGTGACGGTTCAAAAGTTAATGATATATATAAAAAAAAATTATAACGTGATTTAGT